>APFE030183915.1:0-30861 GCA_000404065.3 Pinus taeda
TGAGGGATATGATAGAAGACAAAAAGGTGTTGTTGGTAAAGGTGGACACTTTGAAGAATACTGTAGATGCATTAACAAAATCTGTGAGCTCAGAGAAGTTCTCTTGGTGTAGAGAGACAATGGGTGTTTCAGGGTTGGAAAAATGACTAAGCTCTCTTGTGGCCCCTTGTGGAAAGAAAACAACAAGTGGGAGAATGTTGGGTTGCGTTATATTCTTTCCATGACTAACCCACGTAGTTAACCGTAGGTTAGAGGGGGGGAGGTCATAGGGGGTTTGAGGCTTACCCGTAACTGCAATTTATGGGGTTCGGGGCAGCGCCTCGGAAAATTTTGATTTTGGACTCTATGTTAGGATGGGTGGACCCACCTATGGTTTTGTGCATCATTTTCGCACATGGTTTTTTGGACACGATGGTTTTCAGTCCATGGTATTGGACGCGATGGTTTTCGATCCATGGTATTGGATGCTTCAGCGTGTATAAATATGTATTATAGCATTGAAAGGAACATAATGAAAAATCAATTTGGTAGTCCTGGTTTTGGGATCCAGGGGAAAATCTTTGTGTATATGTGTTTTATGTTTTATGCTCTCACATTGTTTATTTTCTGTGTTTTAGAATTTTTATGCAAGTAATTTCCGTACAGGGTTAAAACCTACACGTGAAACCCATTTGCTGGGAATTTCGTCCAAAATTGGGTATTTTCGAGTCAACTGGAATTAGCCCAAAATATATCTGGGTTTTTATGGATTTTATTAGGAGAGGTCCCTGTTCATTTGGTATAATTTTTTGAGAACTTTTGAGGGAAAAAAAATGGTTGAAGTCGGTCAACAACAACAATATTTCCATAGCATGGTACAGTTATTTGGGGAAGCCATTTTACCACTTGGATCTATAATATTTTCTTGGGTTTTTTTAGTTGAGGCGTGAGGAGCCTTCCTCTAATTTTTATCATTTTTGGAGCAGTTTTTAGGGTTCATTTCACAATTTGCCTCCAATAGCAGCAAAAAATTCTGAGTACTGCATTTTAACAGATTGAGCCATTTTAGCTGGATATTTTACTTAGATTCCCACTTGGGTATTGCATGCTTCTAGTAGCAAGCCCAGGTTCTATACTTTCACTCCATTATACTCAGTTCCAACTCTAAAGTTTAATAAAATGTCTCAACACTTTGCCTCATTTCTTTGGTGTACTTATTTTTGTTTGCATGGTGAAATTTAAATTGTTGTAGCTAGTGCATGCTTTGGTAATTACTGTTAATTTCGCAATTAGGAAAATTATAGTGGTACCATAGCATGATCTTGGCCAATTGTGGGGAAGCTAGCAATATCATGGAGGTTAGACATGCATGCACAATGGTTGATGAAATTATGGATACTCCAATGACCTAAAAGAGAAGGAGTACATAGGGGATCATGGAGGGGTTGGTGCGTCAAAACCAACAGGTCCTAGAGGGGATGCAAAAAATGATGAGAACATTGATACATAACCAATAGAGAAGCCAGGAACATGCATTCACAGTCCAGTAGAAGAATGTCCATGGCCAACCTAGCCTACCTACCATGCCTCAATTCTTGGATCAACCAAAGAAGGAGAGGAAACCATACACCTTTGTAGATTTGATGAGGTCCTTCATGGATAGGATTGATGAGTATGAGGCATTGGACTCCAGGATCAGGAGGGATATATCATTTGAGGAGCATAAATTAGAGATTAAAGCATCATATAAAGGAGGGTAGTTAGAGGGTGAGACCAAGAGGTGCTTCTACTGGGGGAGACTTGGCTTTAGATATTAGGACCCAGAGGAGGAGGTCAAGCATGAAGTTAATGGCACACAAGAGGAGCATGTAGATATACCTAGAGTGGCACAGAAATCACCCTTGATGGAGATCTATTTGATAGCTATAGTTGACACCTTGGTGGAGACAGTTGAGCATACACTTTTAGGGCCATCCGTTGAGGAGGTATTTGTTGATTAGGCACCCAAAGTTGTGACAGAGTTTCTAAATGATGATATCCTACATCAGGTTGATGAGGTGCTAGGAGACATGGTGGTATCCATTGTTCATGTGGTACCAGGAGACATGTCCTCCATTAATGAGGTGCCTAGAGACATAGAGGGGTCCAGAGCTATGACCGTGTTTATAGATGATATTCCTAAGTCACCCACAATAGTTTCAACAGTTCTAGGCCAATCTTCTATCATTGAAAAAGAAGGCCATGATAATGTGAGAGGCCATTCTACAATAGAAAGAGGAGATGGAGGGAATGAGAGCGGTTTGTGCCAAGTCGGCGACCAAACTAACTCGCATTGGGGAGTATTTGGATTCCCTAATGGTACAACTAGGGTACACATTGGAGCATCATAGAAACCCTCTTCAAACATACATAGATAGGGATTTTAGAACTAGTAGGTTGCCTCTACACGTTGGAGAGGTGTTGAGTAGGTAAATCCTCTCTGCAGACAGAGACGATTCTTCTAACCCAATGAGTGGGTCTAGCAAGAAATGAGACAATCTACAAGACACTTTCATAGATTACAAATGAAATAAGAGAAGAGGAAGGAGACCTACCTCACTATGATGTTATAATGCACTCCTTTGTTGAAGATATTGATCACTTGCTCCTCAGGTTCAGTCCTTGCTGCTCACAGCATTTGAATACCTACACAAGAAGCCAAAAACACAACAAAGCATAAAAGTGAAACAAACATAATCAAATGTATTCCACTTAACAGATCAAGGAGCATTAAGATAAATGAAGCATTGACACGAGCATTTATGGAAATTGAACCAATGGTTGTATATATCAATAACAAAAAGGGGAAGCATACAACCCAGACCTTAATGTTAGTAACCCTTCTTGAGTGAATGTCCAAGTCCAAGCTCAAGCTCTCCAAGCACTCCTTCTCCAAGCCAAAGTGAATATTGTGTAGGCACTATCTCAGTATAAGGGTGCAAATAAGTAGGGACCAACCATTTGGGAATGGAGGGGAATGAATATATAGGCGGGGAGATGGAGCTAGGATCTCACTAAAGATAGGGTAAGGTCTCATCTCAAGGAGGAATCTCATAGGGATAAGATCAAAGGGTAATATTGGGAGAATTCAACCACATCCATAATGAACATCATCCAGCTCATCGTTCTGGAAGCCCCTAGATCACAATTATTCTCCTCCTTTTTGGGAAAACTTACCTTTTAGGGATCAACGCGAGTATCCAGGCAAAAAATGCACTGGAAGAGCGAGGCTGATATGGTGCAACCTACCATCAGCATGAGAGGGTAGTGTCATAGTTGCGCTAACCCATAAATTAGGGTTTTTAGCTCAATTTTCTCAGGAAAGGCTCAAGGAAACTTTTCATTAGTTCTTTAGGGAGGATATCGATTGCATGTCAGGATGGGTACACTTCATAGTTGTCAAGATTTTTCACTCTAGGGTATGACACAGGGAAGTGCAGGAGGTGTGACAAAATATTGTGTAACAAGAGGGAGAGGTAAAGTCACCTAGACATATTTTATGCATTGACCAGGATGGTGAGCTAAGGTGACTTGAGTTGCGTAGGGTGAAACATTCACAAGATGGAGGGCTTGTTTTGTGTATCAGATTTTATGTATTCAATTTCTCTCTTAGGGTTGGATGGTGAGAGATTATAGGTTGGTACCCAGTGGAATGGGCTCAGATTATGGAGATGGTATTAGATCGGGGTGAAGTTCAGCAGGAGCTCCCTGACAATAGGGATACCAGAAGCCCATATTGGCATTAGGATCCAGGTGGGAATACTTATCATTTACCAAATATCTCAATTAACTAAGACATTGGTGGTATAATTGACCTAGAATTTGAGCACACACATTCGCTATGGGAGTTTCAGTCAGCACTAGTGGCTAGTCAATTTATGGAAAAACCCCTTGGGTTGTCTTGGTATGGTGGTTGTACATGGGATCACAAGATGATCATCATACTCTAGAAGGATTTTTTCAAAGGTGGCATTAGCAGGCTACCAAATAGCGCCTTATATGGGACCAAGGGTTCTCCCCAGTTTTGAGGGGCACAAAGGTCACGGAGGAGCAATGCAGTGATGGCATCACCACTGGTACATCAAGGGATTTGCTTCTCGTGTCTCTCAGAGAGGATTTGAAGGCAAGGCCCATGCATCAGAGAGTATGGTGATGCAATAGTGGAGGTGGTTATATCATTAGGATACAATCCAACGTGTACTATCTTAGCTTTAGATCATGGCATCCACTGTTGTGTAGGAGCATACAAGATTGAGCAGTGGTTTGCTGGTGAGCACGGTGGTGCATGGCAGTGCATGGATTTACATCATGGAGTGGGAGGAGTGATTTATATCGCATTGATTAGGTATGGGGATTATCCAGTAGAGTGACACAAGCGGGACACAAGATGATACAGGATGGTACAATATTAGTAAGGGGTATCTAGTGGTGTATAAGGATAGGTCGCAGTGTACAGTGGCATGCAGAGGAGTACATGGATACTTGATGGTATGTAGGGATGTATGATGTTGTACAAAAAGTTCTTGGAGTGTTTCCTCTAAGGAGACTTATGGACAGGGATACCATGCATACCTTTGGGTCTAGTTCACCTAAAATCGATGAGGACATGGGTCAACGATATTTGATGGTATCCATGGGGACTGACATGCTTGTCACACTTCTACATCATTTATGGGAATAGATGATTTGGTTACTGTCCCTTGACACTCTGGGCATGAATAGAAGGGTGTAGGGAGCCCACATGAGATATTTCGATGGCACTTAGTACACAAGGGGAGATACTTCTCAATGGTGGCATTGGGTCAAGGCATGAGATGACAAGTACAAGTTTGGGGAGTGTGTGGTTTGTTGTGGAGGTAGTGTATGTTCCACCCATGAGTTCACACTTAAGGGGATGCATTATGCATTTTGGGTGAGGTAATCCAAGGTGCCACAAGAGTATATACAACAAGTAGTTGACCTTTCTTATGGGTGGATGTTTCGTCTCCAGGCAATATTGGGATGAGTTTTCAGGACACAGGATAGTAGATCCCATGGTGTGGTATGGCAAGAACAGGGGAGTTTTTCATGCACTAGATTGATTCATGATTAGTGGAATATATATATATATATAAATAAAATATATATATATATATATATATATATATATTATATATATAATAGATATATATAATATATATATATATATATATATATATATATATATATATTATATAAATATATAGAATATATATATATATATATATATATATATATATATATATATTGATTGCATGCAGGGAGCAGAGATGTGGGGCGGGTGGATCTCAGTAGTCATAAGGACTATGTTGCAGTAAATCTAGTTATGGGATCCAGGGATTCTGTTGGCTGATAGGCCACTCCATTTCGTGAGCAGCGAGACCATAACAAAGGGTGATCTATCTGACCTTGGGGTTGACACATGGTGGATCATTGAGGCCTTTTTATATGGCAAGGCATGATTTTTTAGTTGCATCTTAGGACTAGGATTAGCAATGGATGGGTAGATATTAACATCATAGAGATACCTAGGTAGGATGAGCTTGGTCTTTGTCGATATTTCACCACTAGGCTTCAGTGGAGGAGGATACAATGTGCATGTGATGGGCATCCTATTAGAGTATGAGTGGTGAAACGACAACATGGTGGAAACCTTTTGAGACTACCATAGGACTAGGGCATCACAATAACTAATAGTTCAGCGACCTTTAGGGATGAGTTGGCTGCAACAAGGGGAGATCATTCATATCTTCCATTGGGATTTGATGACTCCTTGATGGCATGGGGGACTTCATTAGCATGGAAAGTTGGTTAGCAAGAGGAAATCAAGGGAATCTTATGCGAGAGAGACTTCATCCCCACAAGGATTGGGTTATATCTTCAGGAGTTTACTCTTGGAGTGCATGAGGTGGACTACTCGATAGGCTGGCTTCATGGGGAATTTCACATAATTCTACATTATCATGATGCTCTACTTATAGATAGTAATCATAGGGATTCTACTACCTATACCTAGTCGGACAGCAAGTGGAGCAAGGGGTGATTTACATTAATCAGGATGGATTTGGGTCCTAGTACCAGGGATTCCTTCATGACAGGATGGTGAAGAGGTGGAGATTGATTCAGTGGCACATTTGGGACCCTGGTATTGTTGGTGGTGATCAATAGTCAGATAGAACGCTTGTTGAGCATTGCTTGAGGACAAGCAATTTTTGGCAGGGAGGACTGTCATGTCCCCAATTAGAAATTTTGTTAAGAAAATTCTCAATTTTGTAATTTTGTCGATTAATATAATATTAGATAAATAAAATGTATGAGAAATAAGATGTGGAAATATTAAGTAAGTTTTTTGGAGAAAAGGAAAAGGTTGGGACTTAGGAAAAGAAGAAAATTAAAATGAAGATAAGTTGCGGAGGTTACCAAAAAGGGAAATTGAATCATGGGAAGAATCAAACCATGGTATCAAAGCATAGTGTGAGAGAAATTGAACCATGGTATGAGGAAAGGAAAGCAATAATAAAATGAAGGCTAGAGCCTTATTTTGATCATTCTGGAAAAAGATAGTTTGGATTATCCACAATATTTTATACATCTTGTCGACATTTTGAATCCCAAAGGGGATCCATCTTCATGACAAAAATGAGTGATTGATTGAAAGAAGAGTCAAACCGGCCAGAGAAGGCATTTCTATTTTGGCATTTCATTTTGATTTTGGAGGGTTTGCATGAGTTTCTTAGCTAGGTCAACTAGTGTTGTTTAGCACAAGGAATTTCCAAGTAGGAATTCCAATTCTTCTTCAATGAACTTTGAGTTTGGTGGATCTCAAGGTTGAGAATTTAGAGAAATATTCCTCAGTGGAGGACATGTTTTCTTGAATATTTTTAGAGGCGAAGAACACTGCTACCAGGAGGGCCAAATTTATGTCATTAGGGACTGCATAAGGACTTTCTAGGCCATCTACAACACATAGATTCAAGGGGATATTTTGTGAAAGAGTTTAGTTGATATTTCTTCTTCTTTTCTAGTGAATTTTTTTAGAGGAAATTCCAGCAAATGAGGGAGGAAATTGGAGCTAATTTGTAGCAGATATTCTTCGTTGGACGCAGAACCCATTTGCTGGGAATTTCGTCCAAATTTGGATATTTCCAAGTCAGCTGGAATTAGCCCAAAATATTTATGGGTTTATATGGGTTTTATGAGGAGAGACCCCGATTGATTTGGTATAATTTTTTAAGCACTTTTGAGGGCCAAAAAAAATTGTTGAGGTCAATGAGTAACAATAATATTTTTAGAGCAGGGCGCAATTATTTGGGGAAGCCATTCTACCACTCGGTTCTATAATATTTTTCTAGGTTTTGTTAGTTGGGGTGTGAGGAGCCTTCTTCTATTTTTTCATAATTTTTGGAGTAGTTTTGAGGGTTAATTTCACAATTTGCCTCTAGTAACAACAACAACAAAAAAAATTAGCAGTGCATTTGGACATATTGAGCCATTTCAGCTAGAGATTTTATTTATATTCTCACTTGGGTATTGCATGCTTGCAATAGCAAGCCCAAGATCTGTAATTTCACTCCATTGTACTCCGTTCCAACTTAAAATTTAATAAAATGGCTCAACACTTTGCCTCATTTCTTTGGTGTACTAATTTGTGTTTGCATGGTGAAATTTAAATTGTTGTACCTTTTCCATGTTTTTGGTAATTATTGTTAATTTTCCAATTAGGAACGTTACATCATATTACAATTCAAAGGAATCAGAAATATACATCCCATTTTCTCATTGTCTATCAACACATGAATCCCTCCACAAGGCAGATTATGAATTACAGGTTAAATTCTACCAAATGTATCACACCGAGGTGGATCAAACTAAAAATTATTAGTCCTCCCAAATAAATTGCTCACCTGACTATTGAGGTAGACACGTTCTGGAACATAGTTATGGAACTCAAATTGAGCAGTGAAACTCCTACAGGCATTGGCCAAACTCAAGATGAGTTTGGCAAAAGGGACATTGATCTAAATTGACAACCAATGGATAATGATTAAACTACATGGATGTTGTTATAGGGGTAGTTTGTTCTTTTTTGTAATTGAGTCCATAGCTAGTTTCTTGGTGTTCCTCTTTGTAATCAAATGTAATCGAGTCTATAATTAGCCTCCATCATATTTCTATGTCAAGTGTCTATAATGTTTATGTTCTTTGGTCGGATGTGAAAATGTTAATGTAACTCCCAGATATTTATTGCAACGAGGCGTAGATTTTAACAATAATATACTCATTTTGTGTAAAAATAAATAATATTTTATAAATTTTCCTAATACAATTTGATAATTTTAATTTAATCTGTATTTTTTATTTTTTTAATATTATATTTAAATTTAAATTTTATGATTTTTCTTTGATATTATAAATACATTTTTTATTTTATATTTAATTTTATATATGTATATTTATTTATTATTTTTAAAATATTATATTTAATTATTATACTTGTGGTTTATTTATAAAATAAATAAAATTCATTTTATAAGCAATTTAATTCTTATATTAATACTAATAAAAGATTGACACATTTATATTCGATCCAAAAGTGTAAGTATTTTAATGCATTGAAAGTTTAACCATCTATTAATAATGTGTTTACCTTTTTTTTTTTAATGCTATTGGATAGTGCGAACGTTTTGATATTAGCCTTTATTTTTGGACGAGATTAATTAATAGATATGGCAGTGTTGTAAACTAATGTTTTTAATAATAATAATTTAATTTTGTTTTGGGTAGTTTAATTAGTGATTGAAATAATGTGAGTGGGTGGTAATTAAGAGATTTAAAGTTTAAATTTTTTCATCATACATGGTTTACAAAGAGGAGGAGAGATCATACACCCCACATGTTTATTGATAGCCTGGTGTTTTGCGAGCTGCCAAGTTTATCTAGGTTAAAAAAATTGATAATTTAATTTTAAAATAATAATGAGCTAAATATTAAATTGATGGAGTAGACTTGTTGTTTATGAGACAAAGAATTCACTTCCATGTGATATGAGTATTAAAATTTAAGAAATCATACATATTCTACTTCTTTTGAATTTAAACTCACGATCTTTTAAGTGAAAACACATACTCTGAACTAGTACACAATATTGATAAACTATATGAGTGACATCATCAAATAATTACTAAATAAATTCATTATTATTATTATTATTATTATGTGAGAGAGAGAGAAAGAGAGAGAGAGAGAGAGAGAGAGAGAGAGAGAGAGAGATTATTGTAAATAAAATAATAACTTTTCATATATAAAATTTTAATATATAACAATTTTACTTAGATTTATAATTATCTCATGATTATATTTATTGTGTTATTTGGAAAGAAACCTTACTAGCATAGAAGTTGCAGAGTTCAAGCATCTACATTTTTCTTAGAATTGTAAGGTGAATTAGACGAAAGATGACTAGGGTTTCTCATGACTCTTTCTGAGTTTGGGTATCGAAAGGTGTTGAGGGTTCATTAGCTAAGCGTGACTATGACTTACGTTGAGTGAATCAAAGGATGCAATAGGCGTTGTGACTGAGACTTGCGACAAGTGTTCTGATCGAGAGTTGTTATGGGGGTTGTAATTAAGTGGTGTCGCATATGTATTCATCGGGACATGTGATAAGTGTGCAAACAAGATTTCAAGCAAGGGTTCTAACGAAAGTTGTGACGACGGGTTCAGTTGGTGCACTCACTTTTGATTCGTTCTTTTCTCGCAGCAGTGTTGATATTTCACTAGCTAAGAGCGACCAGGACTAGTGATGAGCATTGTGACTTAAAATTGCGACAAGGGTTGCAACCAAAGGATGTGACACACGCTATGGCTAAGAATTGCAACAAAATTTGTGATAAAGACTTACTATGGGGATTGTGATTGAGTGGTGCCACAGATGTTTTGACTAGGACATGCAATATTTATGCAATCAAGAGTTCAATTGAGGGTTGTGATGGAAGTTGTGACCAGGGTTTTTTTTGGTGGAATTAATTTTGATTCTTTCTTTTCTTAGAGTGGTGTTGAGAGTTCGCTAGTTGAGTGTGACAAGAACTTGTAAAAAGTGTTGCATATGAGATTTGCGACAAGGGTTGCAACCAAAGGATGTGATAAGCACTTTGACTGAGACTTGTGAGAAGTGTTGTGATCAAGAGTTGCGACAACGGTTGTGATCGAGCGGTGCCACAAATGTTGTGACTGGGACATGTAATAAGTGAGCAACCAAGAGTTCAACTAAGGGTTGTGACATAAGTTGTGACTAGGGGTTCGGTTGGTAGACTCACTTTTGTTTCTCTCTTTTCTCATAGTGGTGTTGAGTGTTTGTTAGCTAAGTGTGACCAGGACATGTGACAAGTGTTGCAATTGAGAGTTGTAACAACAATTGCAACCAAAGGATGTGATGGGCACTGCGACTGAGACTTGCAACAAGTCTTGCGGTCGAGAATTGCGATGGGGGTTTTGATAGGGAGATATTGTGACTGGGATATGTGATAAGTGTGCACCTAAGAGTTTGACCGAGGGTTGCGACATAGTTTCTGAGGCCAAGACGCAATCATTATGAGGTAGTCTTTGAAGTATTATTCTAGGGTTTTTGTCTGAAATTTTGAGGTTGATTTTCTCTGTAATATTTAAAGTTCTTCAAGGTTCACAAATCAAGGGTTTCAAAGAGTCATGACCCAGATTGAGCCCTAAGTGGTTGTCATCAAATACACAAGAGGTGTGGAGAAGAGTACAATATGGATGCCTTGGATGAGGTGGAATGCAATGATAGTGACTAGATGTCCCAGATGGCATTTCAATCATATGAGTATTTCTTAGAGGTAATAGGTTGTGTCAAAGACTATGTGATGAGTTTAAGGACTCCCGAATTTCTAAAAGAGGCAAGTGCTCCTATAGAAAATCCAATCAAGAGTTGTCATTATGGATATAGTCTTATTAAGGGAATACATTTCATTTCAATGACAATGAGAGATGACGGTGCTCTGGAAAAGAAGGTGGCAGGACAAAAACTTGTTAATACGAAATAAGTGCTAATGAATATTATTCCCTTCTCAAGGTCTAGGCCAACACAAGTGAAAGAGACACTCCAAAACATTTCCCTGACAAAAGTAGCAGATAAGCAGTTTCAATGTTTAGATCCCCCAACAAAGGCAAGTGAGATTTCAGAAGGCTCATTTTAGACAAAAGTGAAAAAGATATGTGTGTAAAACAAAAGTATGGGGAATTCAGGGTGTTGTCGGGAAATTATATTGGCATGGAGCAGGTTTTGATGTTCAATGATACATGTCCGGTCAGAAATTTTATGAGGAAGAAGGTATCAAAGCAGGGATTGGAGAAGTTGGTGGAAGAACATTAGGGGGAAATCCTGGGCTATATTCCTCAAGTCTAACTTTTATTGAAGGGTTGGATAAGTGACATGGCTATTAACAATAAATCAAATGTGGACATTGTGAAAAACATGTTTTGGCTATGGAGTATGTCAAGTTGCATGCTTAAAAGTTGGAACCTAGATGTTAACCTGAAGATAAAACTATTTGTTCTACAACATATTTGAGATCTTTTCCTTGGTTAGCTTGAACTACTTTGGACCAGGGATTTTATGGAAAGAGTGGGGAAAATAATTGGGAAATTCCTTTTCTTTGATGAGAAGGTATCAAAGTCTGTTGGAGTTATTAATATGAAGGTAATGAAGGTGCTCATTGAAGTGGATCTCAGTAAAGGCCTAGTTGTTGAAATAGAGGTAGTCTGGGGCGGTTGGATTTTCAAACAACCCATTGACTACCTAGGAGTCCCCTTCAAATGTTCTTGGTGTCATGAGGTATGGAATGTAATATGCACATGTTTATTCTTTATTTCTACATTTTTGAGAAATCATAGGGTGAGTTCAGAGTTGAGTCGTGGATACGTTTTGGTCAATTAAGATTCAAAAATGGTATTACATTAAGAGGACAATGCTTCTGTGTCGGGAGGATTAGATAAGAAATATTTGACACATGACGTTACCTAAAATAAGGTGGTTTGCACTCAGTGAATAGGTAGAATATTAACCAAGGACAAGGGCTACACATTCCTTCTGACTCCTAAAATGTAGTGGAAGATAAACTCCCAAAATGTCATTTGATCGAATTTTCATCTGTTTTAGACAATGTTTCTCAAGAAGGGAGGTAGGTACTGATCTATCTTAAGTCAATTCTACCCCTGCAGGAAAATCCTTTCCTAGATTTACCAATCCTTTCAATAAGTACCCCTTTTTCATTAACCTCTTTCTCTATGCTAACCTTGTAGTTGACTCAACAACTCACAAGTGATGTTGGAGTAGATGGTAGAGGTGGTAGGAGCATTGTGGTGGACCATTTGACCCACTTAGGATGGGAAGTCAGACACAAACCAAGGAAAACATCCTCTTAAAAGAAGGAGTTTTTCAATTTTCTCCAGGAGACAAAGGTCTTAAAGGATTTTTCCCCATGGATTTTTCCAATTGATGGGATGTCCTTGTAATCAATGGGTTAAAAACTTGGCAAGGATCTAGTGTTAAATGATTTCCATATAAATTATAAAACCCTCCACTAAGTTTGGTTACTTCTTTAGGATTTTTTACATTGGTGATCAACAAAATACTCAAACCTATTTCTAGAGGAGCCACAAAACACGTGTTTTTGGGTAGTGCAAGAGAATTGGAATCCCAACTGAATGACTGCCCACTAGAGGAAAAAGGTATGTGCCAAAATGTTGAATAGTTTGTGACTCTCCCCCTGAGAAAGAGGTGTAATTAAAGGAAGAGGTGCCTGTCAAAGGAAACTCAACTGATGAAAGGAATTTTATTTGATTAGATGATGGGTATTAGAAGGAGGAATAGAATGACGATGTAACATGATCATGTTGATTTATGCAATATGTTTCGGGAAATTAGAGATACCAAGCTTGGAAACGGGGTTGCATGATGTTGGTCCTTTCACTAAATATTAAAGGGGTGGGGGGGTGCCCCAACTGATGATCCCTCAAGCAATTGTTATAGTCATATAATTTTGATGTCTTTTTGTTGCAAGAAATTATGTGTACTGGACAAAAATTGGTTGAATTTATTTCTACATTTTAAGTTAGTTGGAATTTTAGTACAATGGACTCTAAAGGTCTCTCGAGAGGTCTTATTGCATCCTCGAGTTCGGGGATGCGCAAGATCTCCAAGATCTCCACTTCTAGCTAGTGATTCAAAATTGTGTTAAAAGGCTTTGCCATGTTAGAATAGGTTCATTTCAAGTTGCTTAATTGTTATATTCCTTACCAGAATCGTTAATTTTTCTAGGAACAGACCAAAGGTTTAGGATTATTTTCATGTCCTTTGTGTATTATGGGAGGAGACATGAACTTTGTCATTTCCTATTAGGAACGTTGGGGAGTTCATTCTAGATTAGATCCATTGGCCTAGTATTTTATTACATTACTTGAAGAAATAGGGTTGGTCGACATTGAACCAATGTTGATTTTCTCAATGTGGTACAATAAGAGAGCAGGATCTAAGGGAATCACAAAAAGGCTAGATCTTGTTCAAGTGGTCAAACACTTTTTGGAAATAGTGAGGCACTATAGAAGCTAGATAGGTGGATTTTATGAAGTTCTCCCAAATCATGCCCCTATTTTCCTTCAACTAGGGAAGAAGGCAAAAAATAAAAAGGCACTGTACAAATTCAACTCTCATTATATCATAGAAAATTACTTTTCCAATTTGGTTAAATCCAATTAGGCGTCTTATGATCCTTCAAGTGAAAAATCCATGATCGAACACTTCATTTTTAACCTAAAGAAGTTGAAACAAGATGTCATCATATGTGGTTAGGTTCATTAGGAAAGATAAATAGGGAGATCAAGGAGATGGATATCAGAATCACCCAATTGTGTAGAACTCATCTATTTGGAATACTTTTCGAAGAGGAAATAAAAAAAATAAAAATAAAAATCTTGAACTCTGAAAGGTAAGAAAACATAAACTATGGATGAGGAGGAAATGACTTGGTGAATTCACAGTCCAAGACTCTGGCTTAAATATTGGACAATAATACCAACTTTTTTCATAAGTTTTCATAGCATCGATGGGTAACCAACACCATATGAGAGATGACTGGGGAAGATGGATATCTCATTTCTTCACAAGCAGGTTTGAGTAATTTGGCTCTCATTTTTTTCAAAAATTTATTTCATAAATCCAGAGGTTCTTAGGATTGAAGCACATTTGAAGGTCATTATACTTTTTCACAAAATGTTTGATATTGACTCTATTGAGGTTCTGAAGAAGTCAATTACACATTAGGAATTTCTTTTATTTCTTAAAAAAACCAAGAAGGAAAAAATCCCAAGACATGACAGTTGGACAACGAAATATTATTTAGAGTTCTTCAGCCTCCTAACTCAAGATCTATTCAACGACCTGGGAGAGATTATAGTGGGTGGAAGAAACACAGGGGCACTCAATGCCACTTTCATAGCATTAATGTTTAAGAATACCAATCCATAATCTTTCACAAATTTTTTCCCTATATCTTTATGCAATTTCCTATATAAGTTGAATTCAAAGATTCTTGTTGATCATTAGAAGGAACAATTGTCAAATGTATTTCTAAAGAACAGTTTGGATTCTTAACAAATAGACAGATCCTCAATGTCATTGGATCAACACAAGAAGGACTACATAGTATGAAAGTAAATAAGCTTCCAAGGTTTGTGTTAAAATTGAATATGTTTAAAGCTTAGGATAGAGTTCATTGGGTCTTCCTCAGACTAGTTTGACTAGAAATTGGTTCGCATCTTAATATTACTAATTAGATAATGGGATGCAAACTTGGTAGTACTCGTCAATGGCATACCAACTTAATTTTTTAAAGCCTCTAGAGGAATTCAAAAGGGATTTTCACTTTCACCTTTTTTGCTCTTGCTGGTGGTGGAAGGCTTAAGTATTATTCTCAACCCAGCGACAAATGAAGGGAGAATCAACAATATACAAGTATCCACCCTAGTTAAAATCATACAAAAGTTATTTGTCAACAATGTTCTCTTGTTTATGTTTAATTTTGTGGCTATGATCGGTCTTCATAATAACTGTGAATTATGAATTATATTTGTAAAAGAAAATTTATTTGAGGCATGTTCTTTATGCCTATAAGAAAAGGGAAAAAAATATTTTGTACTCAAAGAAAAAATATTATAAGGCTCAACAAGAGAGGGAAAAATGAAATTTTGAATTCATATTTTACCTCCACAAGTGACCAAGTCAACCCTCTAGGATCAAGTCAGTCTACCCAAGAGGCACACCCCTTTGCATGGATGAATCACTATAAATAGAGCTTATTCGCTCTCCTCCAAGTCACACTTCAGATCACACATTTATCTCTATTCAATTGAAGTATCAAGGAGTATTTGAAGGAAGAAAACAAAAGGATAAAGTTCATTTTATAGCCCTCGCTCTAGTGACTAAGGGAGGTTGTTGGGTCCCTATAATACTAGTGATTACCCAATTACTATTTTAGTTATACCCCTTATTAATATTGTTGTGCCCCTATTGTCCCCATATTGTTATTATTGTGCCCCATAGAATCCCTCTATTGTTATTTTTGTGGCTTTATATTATTATTGTTAGGTCGGTTGGGTTACATTGTGACTCCTTAGACTCCTATATATAGAAAGGAGGTTTTGTCATTTGAATCATCCAAGAATTGTTCATTTATGTAATGTAAAGGAGGTTTCCCCATCGAAGAGGCTGAATTCTAAGGTGTTGATCTATCTTTTCTATCATTTTCTTGAGCTGGTTACATAACATACTCACTTTGCAAGGCTAGTTGGATTTAGTCAAGGAACCCCAAGTAAAGTTTAAGGGGGGGATGTTAGGTAAATTTGAATTGGGAATAGAGTCAAAATTGACCAAGTTTAACAGTAGTGGTTTTTGGGAACGAGGTATTGTGTAGTCATGGTTTTCTTCTAGCCTATAAAAGGTTGGGGAAGGCTTCATTGTGAAGTATGTCTAGGGAGGTGAGCGGTGAAGGCCCACTTGGCCAAGATGGCTAGGGTACTTTTGGCCAAGGCTAATGAAATTTCATTGGGGTGGGTTTTTTCTCAGAGTTGGGTTTTTCCCACGATAAACACTCTATAAATTTTGTTTGTGTTTTATGTGCGTTTCTTGTTTAATTGTTTCTCACACTAATTATTTTATGTTCTCCGATAAACTTTAACAAGGATAATCCTCCTAGCTTTTGCAATATCTTTCTTCCATTGAGCCAGTGGTTGTGCACCTGATACTGCTGGTTTTGGAATATCAGTTTATGTGTACTCCAATAATCCATTTCCATCTAGCACAACTTCCTTTGTGTATTTCCAAGCTATGAAATTCTAAGTGCCCTGCAATGCATACTCAAGCCTCAATCCATAGAAAGACATTATTCCTACATTGAAGATAATTCCTGCACCACAAAACTGTTATTCAAAATTTCACTAAGAGATGATCAAGAATTTGGTTTCTAAGTAGTTTCAATATCTTTTCTACCATTTAGAAATAACTCAAAATTTGTAGCTACTGATGAAATTAGATTGAGATCAATAGACACAAATTTATTCTACTTAATCCGCGGAAAGGAAAACATACAATAGAAACACATGCAATCATTCAATCATAATGAACATAGTTTTTACTAGGGAACCCAGCTGTGAAAACCCCTCATTTGTTTGTATTATATCATATGAGAATATAAATCTATTACAATGAATGCTTCAATCCTTGAAGCTCAACTTGCACTGCAATATTGATCTCCTCCTGAGTCTTCTTTGGCCAATACTTAGCCAAAATAAGCCTTTGGCTTCCTCCTATTTCCTTCCACAATTCCTGCTCCTAAATAATAGGAATAGATCCTATTTTCTTGCGCAATCCCAAGAAAATTACTCACCTACTACATCCAAAATCTGTACACTCACTAGTATACAATAATAAATATAATTATGCCTTTTCCTTCCACTAAATTAGAAAATTCAAATTGCATGGATGACTAGGGCTATTTTTAGTAAATTGAATAGTTAGCTAGGAGATCAATGAGGTAACAATAGCTACAACTACTCAACTAAACTCTTATTGGTTCTATTGATGACTGAAGCTCAGATAACTGAGTTTCACTAACTATAACTCCACTAGATTGTTAGATCTTAGCAATCAACTCATGCACAACTCTACTTCTTGCCCACAAACTTGAATTGACTAAATTAAATAAGTGACTTGGCCATGTCTGTAACAACCTCGAGTTAAAATTTCATGTAATAAAGGATAATAAAGGCAAAATAAAACCAAGGTCATGGGAAATGTATTCCAAATTGAATGTTGGGAAAGCACTATAATGGGCATCACTTTCAGTTTATTAATGGCTAAGGAAATTGGTAGAGGAAAGATGCATTAATTGACATTTATTTATGAAAATAAAGGAAAATACGACAAAAGGGAGATGAAGGGTCACATATTTGCATGAGAGGGAAATTGAAGGGAAATGAAGGAAAATGGAGAAAATAAAGGCCTCAATGATAAAAAGGATTATGAGGATCAATTTATAGTTTATGTTAGTCCTAGTTTTGGATGTCATCAATTATTGCACACTTAGAGCATTCTTGTAGCAATCTAGCATTGGAGAAAGAGACACAAAGGAAGGACAAGGAAAGCAAAGAAAGGAGAAGGACAAGCAAGGAAGGTTAGATCAAGCAACTTTTGTAGGAGGATTTTGTAGGTAACAGGTTGCATGTGTGATTACCTAGTTGAGGTGTGAATTCATGGTACATGAATTTGTTCATTTGCTTTATTCGTTGTAATT
This sequence comes from Pinus taeda, assembly GCA_000404065.3. Classification (NCBI taxonomy): domain Eukaryota; kingdom Viridiplantae; phylum Streptophyta; class Pinopsida; order Pinales; family Pinaceae; genus Pinus; species Pinus taeda. The sequence continues at coordinate 17,901 of APFE030183915.1, forward strand.
GGCATGGGTTTTTCTTGAATTTGACAATGGTTTCAGCCTTGATTTCTTGGATAGCCATGGTGTGATGGGATTTATTTATTGGTTGAGCTTTGGATTGTCAGAATATTTTGAAACTAGGTGAGGTGGTCTTAGGAAAATTTCCAAGGGTTTGGGGTGGAGATGGTTTTCTATGGTAAGCCCTTAGTAGGTGCATAGATTAGGAAAATTCTTCAAGGTATGGTGTTGGAATTATGAGGCAACCAAGCCTATTTTGGTTTTGTGATCTCTTGACCAGGTTTGGCAAGATCATGGTAGTTTGAGGGTGAAAATGGTTTAACCTCTGGATTCCCTTAGTTCTTTAAGTCTTGGTTTATCCCATGAGATGCCACATTCATGCTTGGAATATGGCACGAGGGTGATTGGCTGAAAGAAAGATTTGGTTCAACCCAATCTATGGTCAGGTGGTAGGTGGAAGGCCCTAACTTGGTTGGATTTGCATATGTATTTAAGAGATATTTTCATAATGTTGGGAAAAATACTAAGATGGTGGGGGGGGTTGAATCAGTATTTAAACTTTTACAATAATGGTTTTGTTTTTTAAACTGTATACGCTACTTTAGTGAAACTAACCAGCATATGTCCATGCCTATAAAGAATGAAACCAACGTATAGATAATAAAATTTGATAAACAATTAATTCATTGTCTTAAATCAAGTGTGATTTATTTACTAAGCAATAAAAAGATGCAATAAGAACATAATAAATTAACACACATAAGCAACACACATGAATACCAAGATTTTTCAGGTGGAAACCCAATGTGGGAGAAAACCACCATTGTTGTCATCTAAGTATTCAATCTTCTTATAATAAAAAGTGTTTACAAGTTTTGTACTGGTGCAAACTTTTTCTAGTATGCAGGCATCTACATGCAGAAGGCTACAACCTTCACTCATTTTCCATCTTCTACTGGAAGGGAGCTCCAACCCCCTAGCTCTTGTACTGGCTGGTATGTTTACCAGTACGTAGGCGCCAACCTACAGAAGGCTACTACCTTCACTCTTCCTCCTGGGACCACGTTTCATAAATTTTCAGACTGGATACTCTTGCTACACAAAAACATAATATGTAAACCACGACTCATCAAATTTTCATACTGGACCCATCAGTAACATTGAAGCTCAAAATTAATCAACCATCAAATACAACTGCATCTATCAACAATCAGTCAATCTGAACAATTAGATCACTATCACTAGAACACAGAGTTGAACCCAGAACACTGCATCAACAACCAGAACCAACTGCAACTTCAAAACTCATATGTCAAAATGTATGCGCTACTTTAATGAAGCTAACCTGCATGTATACACTACTTTCTGTAACCCAACCTGCATATTCGTCTAAATATACTGAATCATAAAACCTCTGAACCAAAAACTATACCAACATTTTGAATATCTAATGTCATATTACAAAGTTCTAAACAGATAGCAACGAAGATCACCCTTCTTACTCAATCAGTCAATCAACCAGACTCAATCTCCTTATACAATTAATTTTAATTTCATATCTAATGAAGAGATCATTAACAAATAGTAGTAAAACAACAACACTGATAAGATGGACTAGTCATCTCTGAACAACAAGATTTTCTTCTGCATACACTACTTGGAAGTGTCGAACCAACGTGTATATGCGCCTTCACCAAGGCGAACCAACGTATAGATATGAAAATAATAACTTATAACTTCACAACTATTCCAGACTTCAAATATACCTAGATCATAACATATAAAGGATAAAACATGCATTAACAATTAGATCTAGACTATCCATTGTCAAATCATACAATGATAAGTCATTTCAGGTCTCATGATCGTGATCCAACATTGTATCCAAGAGTGGACAAGATATTTCAGATCTATATCATAACCATAGCCCTTACAACCCAAAATATACTTTAGATAGAAGTATTCATGAAAAAACCCTTGCACTTGCACTCCTATCCCTTTGATCTTCTCCTCCTTACATACTTAGAGCCTTTTTTTTTTTAATACCTCAGACCAAAACAACACTTAGAACCTGTGGTATTCTTAGATAAGATCGAGTAATCATTACTCTGCTCAATATTGTGGGCTAATACCATGGTATGGACCCTTGGTATTCTTTAACCTTAATTTTCCATCCCATACACACTTTTTCTTTTGTGAAAGTGCATGCATATGTATACGCTTCTTTTGTTCTGTGAACCCGCTTGTATACGCTAGTTGGACTAGGTGAAACAACGTATACAACTTAATACAACTTAAATCATTCTTTTTGTTCAATTTCTTGATTCTGATCTGTAATCCTTTGTTCCATCATCACGTTCTTCTGTGCCATTTCTCTATTACCTTTGAATTGACCTGTTGTTGAGCTGTTACAATGTGAGTTTTCCTTTATCAATTTTGAATTGACCTGTGTGTGGGTTGACATCAAGGACAACATATGTACCATTATGCAAACAATCTTCCCCTTTGGACTTTATGGCAACCATGTTGGTGTTGATCACTTCAAGCAACACCCAGATACTCTCCCCCTTTGACATCAAGGGAAAAGGGAGGACCAAGATATTCCCCCCCTTAGTACATTCTAATATGCACTATATTGTCCATGCTCCCCCTGAGGACATGTAGATTCTGCAGAAATATTTTTCAAAAGAATAACATGACTCTATAACTCAACTATGTGAGTATGAACTTCCTATCACCAATGACTCATACATACATCAATCACCCAACCAAGTGGGGATATACCAACTGTTCATACATGACTGAAAAATTGCAATTATTACATCATCCTTCCCATGCATAGTGGGGGTACAAATTACATCATATGTCCAAAAGGACTCATTCATAATAGACTATGACAAAAAGGGAAATATTATTGCACCATAGGTCTTTACATGACCTTTACAACAAATGATATTAATAGCTAAGACCATAGCTGAATTTAGCAACCATGATGCCAACAATGCATAATGTTTTGAAGGCTAATGCCCCCCCTGAGCCTGTGCTACTTGTGCATTGTCAACAATTCATTCATCAAGGCACATTCATCAATCAAATAAAATTCAATGAGAAAATCATATCAGCAGACTGTAACCATCAATATCAGACTGAACACCCATGTCAGAAACTTATTTTGAGTCTGATCCACAGTTGTTTTATTAGAAAAGCACATACGCTCCTACAGGCATAGAAACTCGTGTATATACGTGACTCTACTTCATGAAATCCGCGTATAGGAAACATTCCTCTGAAAATTGGTTTTAACAGTAGGATGAGGTAGAAACAACTCCCAACATTTGTTTGAGATATTCAAATGCTTCTCTGGGAAGAGGTTTGGTAAATATATCAACAACCTTTTCTTTGGAGGGACCATACTCCAATTTAACCTTTTGATCAAGCACTTGTTCTCGTAGAAAGTGGTACTTAATGGGTATGTGCTTGGTCTTGGAGTGCATAATTGGATTTTTCGAAATACTAATAGCTCTTGTATTATCACATAGAATTGAGAAGATGTGATTTGATATCTTGTAATGTTTACATCATCCAGAGTAGTTGTGTGTAGCAAGATGCAACAATCACATAGTCTACTTCAGTTGTAGACAAGACAATCGAACTTTGTTTCTTGCTGAACTAAGAGACTAATCGTGATCCCATATATTGTACCTCCACTAGTTCTTTTTTGGTCATCAACATTTCCAGCCCAATCCACATCTATATATGCATGAAGACTGAGATCTGTATCTTTAGGATACCATAGAACAAATTCTTGAGTTCCTTGGAGATATTTGAATATTCTTTTTACAGCCTGAAGATGTGATTGCTTTGGATTGGCTTGGAATCTTCCAACAATTCCTACTACATGCATGATATCTGGCCTGGTACTTGTTAGATAAAGGAGACTTACAATCATAGATATGTACTCTGGTTGATTCACTATAGGAGATTCATCATTAGAACTGAGACTACATCATGTTACCATTGGAGTACATATTGGTTTGGAATCTTCCATTCTGTACTTCTTTAGAATCTGCTTGAGATATTTAGTTTGTGAAAGAAACATTCCATGTTTTATTTGTTGCACTTGTAGAGCAAGAAAATAAGTTAGTTCTCCAAGTAAATACATTTCAAATTCTTGCTGCATAACTGAAGCAAATTTTTGACTCATAGATTCTTCATTACTACCAAATATGATATCATCAACATAAACAACAATAATTAGCAGTTTATCATTCTCAATTTTTGTATATAAGTTGTTGTCTACAGATCCTTTTGTGAAACCTTATTGTTGAAGATAATTGTCAAGACGATAATACCATCCCCTTGGAGCTTGTTTCAGTCCATATAAATCCTTTTTGAGTTTGCATACAATCTTTGCATCATTTCCCAGAATGAATCCTTCTGGTTGTTCAACGTATACTTATTCTTCTAAATCTCCATTAAGAAATGCAAATTTTACATCCATTTGATAAACTTTGAATTTTCAAAAACTTGAAAGAGAAAGAAACATTCTTATGGCTTCAAGTCTAGCAATAGGTGCAAAAGTTTCTTTAAAGTCTATATCTTCTTGTTGAGCATACCGTTTACAAACAAGCCTTGCTTTATTCCTAATTACCTCTCCATTTTCATTCAAATTATTCTTGAATATCCATTTTGTTCCTATAACATTTTTATCATGAGGTCTAGGAACTAATTCCCAAGTATCATTCTTTTCAATTTGGTCAAGTTCTTCATCCATTGCCTTAACCCAACATTCATCACTGCTAGCATCATTTACATTTTGTGGTCCTATGGAGGATAATAATGTTAGATAACTAGAAGATCCTACAAGAGTTCTTATTGTCTGTACTCCAAACCCTTTTTCTCTTAGAATTTGAGATTCTGTATGATTCTTTTAAGCATACTTGGATGGAGCCTTTTCCCTGTCAGATGTATCTTCTTTTGATGCTTCATTGGTTTCTTCCTCTATATCATTTCGATTTGATACGGGAAAGAGTTCACCATCTTCATTATTATCATCTTCCTTTGTTGATGTCACTTGTTTCAGATTTCTGCATGCTTCATCGATTACAACATCAATGCATTCAACGAATTTTCAAAGTCTCTTATTATAACATTTGTATACTTTACTTCTAGATGAATAACCAAGAAATATTCCTTCGTCTTCTCTGGGATCAAACTTACCAATTTTTTCATCAGTCTTTTTGATGAAACATTTGCTTCCAAAAACTCTGAAGTGTTTTACACTAGGAGGCTCACCATATCAAAGTTCATATGGAGTTTTATCACTATTTACACATACATGATCTTTGTTTAGAATATTTACTGCAGTATGTGCAACTTCACCCTAGAAGGTGTTAGGAGTTCCACACTCATCAAGCATAACTCGAGCCATTTGTTGAACCGTTCTATTCATTCTTTCCACCACGCCATTTTGTTGAGGAGTTCTGGCAACAAAGAACTGTCTCTTTATTCGATGTTGTTCACAAAATTCAAAATATTCATCTGATATGAATTCTCCTCCTCGATCAGATCTGAGACATTTGATTTTTAGGTCTAATTCATTTTCAACTAAAGATTTGAAGACCTTAAACTTTTCAAATTATTCATCTTTATGCTTTAGTAAACCAATCCAACACATTATAGAAAAGTCATCAATGAATAAAATGTATTATTCTTCTCCACGAGGTCACATTTTACTTGTTGGCCCATAGAAATCAGTATGAATGAGTTCAAGAGGCTTACTTGTTGATCCTTCTTTGGAATTGAATTGAACTCTAGGTTGCTTACTGAATTGACATGGTTTGCAGATGGTATTTTATGGGATGATGATATTTGGAAGATCACGAATCGCTTTGAGCCTGCATGATTTTCTTATTTGAGAAAATCTTAGATGCCCCAATCTTCTATTCCATAACTAGTTCTCTTCTATTTTTCTTAGATAACATTGTTCTTGACATCCTTTTAGTATGTATAGGTTGATTGGAGCTCTTGTACCTTTGATTATGGTCTTTCCTGTGTCAAGCTCATGAACCACACATTCTTTTGATCCAAACACAACTTCATTTCCTTGATCAAACATTTGACTAACACTTAACAAGTTATGATTTAAACCATAAGCATATATCACATTTCTAGCTTTAACCTTTTCTTTTAGATAAACAAAACCTTTACCCTTAATGACAGCTGGTGTGTCATTTCCAAAAGAGACATTCTTTTCCTTTTGAAAAGCATTGCATGAATTGAGTTTATCTTTATCACCTGTCATGTGTTTTGAGCATCCGTTATCAATTTACCATTGGTTTTCTTGTCCTTCTACAAACAGAGCTATGCCACATATTTCTTACTATAGTTCCTTCTTTTTCCATACCTTGGAGTTGGATGATGTTTGCTCCTTTTGATATGTTTGCCAAAATTTGCTCCTGCATTCAGATTCTTCATGACCAAAGTTATTGCAAAATGAACATTCAATTTAATCTTCAAGAGGAGAAACATTATTATAAGAGCTCTTATTGATTCCGGTCATGCTCCTTTATTTTCTTGCTTCTCCAGTCATGATAGTTTTGTAAGCAACACATTGAGCAGACTTATGACCAAAGTTATGGCATGAAAAACATTGTCCATTAAAGAAGAATTTTCTGTGATCATAAAATCTTTTGGTATTGTTCACCTTTTGGTTGGTGCTTCTATTGACGTTCACCTTTGGAGTAAAATGAGCATGATTTACCTGGGGAGTACTTTTAGGATTTTTTCTGAGGATTGACGAATTTTTAACTGGTTTTTGCTGCATCAAGATAACTTTTGGTGATGGCTGAAGGCTTTTTTGGTTGGGATGTTTCTCCAGTGTATCCAAGATCAGTCTTTATAAGAGGAGAATGTTGAACCTTGATGATTTTATCTAAGGTTTCTGGTCGTTTAGCAAATCTAAGATTCACAGATTTTGTCTTCTCAAGTTCTTTTCTTAGACCCACTACTTCACATTCTAATTTCTCATTGAGCTTTTCACTTTCAGTGAGTTGATGTGTCAAAGTGCCTATGACCATATTCTCTTATTCCAAACAAATTTTAAGATGAGTGATTTCTTCAAGAAAATATTCTTCTTATAAGGCATCCATAAACTCATCATTTTCATAAGCCATGAGTAGGTTAATATCTTGTTCAGATTCACCTTCATCACTATTAGACAAGCCATCACTATCTTCATGAGTAAAATAACTTCTTCTATTAACAAACTATTTCCTATTACCTTTTGCAGAATCCTTTCCTTTGTCATGGTTATCTTTATGAGGACATTTGGTAGCATAATGACCAACTCTACCACAAGAAAAACATTTGAAGGGAAGCTTACCTTTGAATCTTTCGATACCCAGTTGAAGTTTCTTCGCAAATTTTACCTCGTCTTCTTCTGATATATATCCTAATTCCTTAGGATCTTCCTTTTGTTTTCCCTTTGCAGAGGCTTTGAAAGTGGCTTCTCTGATTTCTGATGGACCTCCTTTCCTCATTTCAAAAGAAGTTAAAATTCCATGAAGTTGAACAACAACAACAGATTATAGATCCTGCTTTTCTTCAATGACAGGTACTTTTGACTCAAATTTAGAATATAGAGATCTTAAAATTTTCTCTACTATAGTAGCCTCTTTTATTTCTTCACCTAGATTATTCATACGATTTACAATCTCATCTACTCGTAAAAATTAACTAGCAATACTTTCATCACTATGCATCTTGAGAGTTTCATATTGAATTTGAGAGTTTGGAGCTTAACACATTTTACCTGGGAGTCTCCTTCGTAGCTCTGAATGATTTTGTCCCATATTGCTTTGGCTGTGTTGAGCTACATGACTTTGACAAATTTTGATTCTGATAGACTTCCCAATAATGCATTAATGACTTTGGCATTGTTTTCATATGCTTTGTTTTTTGATGGATCTATGGGGACGTTGCTAGATATTGATATCCTCCTTCAACAATTGCACAAACATTAGCTCCAAGTGACTGAAGATAGGCTCTAGTTCTTGTCTTCCAAAATGTTAAGTTATCTCTGTTGAAGATTGGTGGTCTGATAGATCCCATTCCTTCATGATTTCTCATCTTGAGAGATCTTCCTTCAAGCAATCAAGCTTCTTCTGAAGGACTTGCTCTGATACCAATTGTTGGGAAAAATACTGAGAGGGGGGCATGAATCAATATATAACTTTCATAATAATTATTTTCTTTTTCAAATTGTATATGCTATTTTACTGAAACCGACCAGCGTATGTCCGCACCTATAAAGCATAAATCCAACGTATAGATACTAAACTTTGATAAACAGTTAATTCATTGTCTTAAATCAGCGTGTGATTTATTTACTAAGTAGTAAACATATGCAGTAAGAACATAATAAATTAACACACATAAGCAGCACACATGAACACCAGGATTTTTTAGGTGGAAACCCAATGTGGGAAAAAACCACCATTGTTGTCGTCTAAGTATTCAATCTTCTTATAATAAAAAGTGTTTACAAGTTTTGTACTGGTGCATAATTTTTCCAGTACATAGGCATCTACCTGCTGAAGGCTACAACCTTCACTTGTTTCCCAACTTCTACTAGAAGGGAGCTCCAACCCCCTAGCTCTTGTAATGGCTGATATGTTTACCAATATGTAGGCATCGGCCTACAGAAGGCTACTACCTTCACTCTTTCTCCAAGGACCACGTTTCATAAATGTTTACACTGGATACTCCTGGTACACAACAACACGATATGTAGGCCACGTTTCATCAAATTTTCATACTGGACCCATCAGTAACATTGAAGCTCAAAATCAATCAACCATCAAATACAACTTCATCTATCAACAATTAGTCAATCTGAACAATCAGATCACTGTCACCCGAACACAGAGTTGAACCCAGAACACTGCATCAACAACCAAAACTAGTTGCAACTTCAAAAATCATATGTCAGAATGTATATGCTGCTTCAGTGAAGCCAATCTACATGTATACACTACTTTCTCTAACCCAACCTACGTATACCTCTAAAGATATTGAATCATAAAACCTCTGAACCAAAAACTATACCAACCAATGAAATTCTGAAGATCTAATGTCATATTACAAAGTTCTAAATAGATAACAGCAAATATCATCCTTCTTACTCAATCAGTCAATCAACCAGACTCAATATCCTTATACAACTAGTTTTACTTTCAGATCTAATGAAGACATCATTAACAAACAGTAGTAAAACAACAACACTAATAAGATGGATCAGTCATCTTTGAACAACAAGTTTTTTTTTTTTCCTGCATATGCTACTTGGAAGTGTCGAACCAGTGTGTGTTGGGTGTGGAGCATGATTATTTAGAGGTCTTTGTTTTAGCTGGATGTATGCCCCAGGAAGTTTGTACACCCCTCCACGCGAGGGGGTGCGGGGGGGGGGCAATCCCCCCCGGATAGGGGGTTCGAGGGCTAGCGATCCCCTGGTGGGGGTTTCGGGGGCAGCGCCCCCGAAGCTAAAAACATATGTAAAATTACCTTGTAAAAGTATAGTAATTTATAGTCAATCTGGGCTGTTCATTAGGCAGATGATCTGACGGTAGAACTTATGTTTAGTTTAGGGTTTTTTTCCCTGGAAGGCAACCCCTCTCTTTGTATGAGGGCATTGTATTGAGGTTGTGTAATAGATGTATATTCTCTGAGCGAGAAACAGAGAGGTGAGACTGTGCGAGAAAATAGAGGATATTACAGCGGATCTGTTGTAGGTTGTGTCTCTTCATTTTGCTGGACAATAGAAAGGAAGGACTAGCTGTTCGGGGTGGACGTAGTGTAAACTAGGTGAACCATGTATATCTGTGTCTCTTTGGTTTTATGCATTTTATGTGTTTATATTTATGCAATATTTATGTGCTCCATTTCTCTATAATATATAATTTTCTAACAACTGGTATCAGAGCCAAAGGTCTATTTGCCTGACAAACTCACAGGAGAGAAGGGTTCCTGGTTCGAGTGGGAGAAATGGCGGAAGATGGTAAGTTTAGGGTCAAGAAATTTAACGACCAAAACTTCTCGCTGTGGAAGATGCAAATGGAAGATTATCTATATCAGAAAGATCTGTACCTACCATTAGGTGGAAAAACAAAGATGCCGATGGGTATGACAGATGAAGAATGGAACCTTCTTGATAGAAAGGCACTTAGAACAGTACGGTTGTGCCTCGCAACGTCGGTCACCTTCAACATTTCGAAGGAAACAATGACATAGTGTTTGATTAAGGCGTTGGAAAAACTATATGAAAAACCCTCGGCCTCAAACAAGGTATTTCTTATGAAATGATTATTTAATATGAAGATGTCGGAAGGTGGATCTGTTGCAGACCATTTAAATAATTTTAATACTGTTACAAGTAAGTTAAGTTCTGTAGGGGTAAAATTTTATGATGAAGTTAGAGCTCTGTTATTCTTGTGCTCATTTCCCAGAAAGTTGGAATGGTTTAGTAATGGCCATTAGTAACTATGTTTCTGGATCTAGTACTTTAAAGTTTGATGATGTTGTCGATGCTATCCTTAGTGAGGAAATGCGACGAAAAATCTCCGGTGAGACATCGGATAATGCTTTAAGTGCAGAGTCTAGGGGAAGAAAAATGGAAAGAGGAAAGAGCTCAGGATATCGCAGTAAATCAAGGAAAGACAGATCCAAGTCCAGATCGGGGATAGTGTGCTGGAAATGCGGAAAGAAAGGGTACCTAAAGGAAGACTGTAGATATCGGAAGGGAAAAGAAGGAGATGCACAACAAGAAAACAATCATGAAGAAAATGTGACAGGTGAGGTATTACAAGATGCTTTGATTTTTTCTTTCGAAAATATTACTGATTCCTGGGTGGTAGATTCAGGGTCCTCATTCATGCCACACCTAATAAGAAGTATTTTCATGACTATGTTCAAGGAGATTTTGGACAAGTCCATTTGGGTGATGATAAACCCTGTAAAATTGTTGGAATGGGTAAGGTTCTTGTAAAACAGTAGAATGGAGACCAATGTATACTAAAGGAGGTAAGGCATGTTCCAAACCTGAAGAAAAATCTGATTTCAACAGTGCAGTTAGGTGGTGAAGGTTGTGTGACAAGTTTCACAGATAAAGCTTGGAAGGTCACCAAAGGAGCCCTGGTAATAGAAAAAGGCGAAAAGGTTGGTACATTGTATTTATGCAATGGTATTTCAAACTCTGTTAATGCTTTAACTTCCAAAGGAGTAGATGCAACATTATGGCATCATAGGCTCAGACACATGAGTGAGAAGGGGATGAAGATTCTTCACTCAATGAATTTGTTTCCGGGTTTGAAGAATGTTGATTTGGACTTTTGTGAGAATTGCATTTATGGAAAACAGAAGAGAGTCATATTTCTCAGAGTTGGGTAAGAAAAGAAATGCAAAAAATTAGAGCTTGTGCATACAGATGTATGGGGACCTGCTCAGGTATCATCTCTCGATGGCTCTCATTATTATGTTACTTTTATTGATGATGCAACTAGAAAAACTTGGATTTATTTTATTCAGAATAAATATGATGTATTTGATATTTTCAAGAAAGGGAAAGCTTTGCTTGAGATTGAGACAAGAAAGAAATTGAAGTGTCTCAGGTCAGATAATGGAGGTGAATATTGCAGCAAATATTTTGATAGGTACTGTTCAGAGCATGGAATTCGAAAAGAGAAGACAGTTCCAAGAACACCACAAGAAAATGGTGTGTCAAAAAGGATGAACAGAACAATCATGGAGCATGAGATTGAATGAAGGATTGCCTTTATAGTTTTGGGCATATGTTGTAGATACTGCTGTTTATCTAATAAACAAAGGGCCTTCAAGTTCCTTGGATGGTGGTCTTCCAGAGGAAGCATGGGCAGGTAAAAAGGTAAACTACTCTTTTTTAAAGCCTTTTGGTTGTGAGGCCTTTGTCCATATTAATAAAGAAAATAGAAAAAAGCTTGAGGCAAAATAAAAGAAATGTACCTTTATTGGATATGGTGTTAATGATTTTGGTTATCGCTTATATGATTATGAAAATCATAAAATCATTAGGAGCAGAGATGTAATATTCAAAGAAAGGGTCTTGTATAAGAATCAATTGCAGGAAAAGAAACAGGAAAAACAAAACAAGGAATACACAGTTCTTGATGGGATCACTGAAAAAGTAAAGGTGCCTGAAATAACAATAATCAACAATCACAACAACAACAACCACAACAACAACAACTACCACAACAAAAACAACCACCACAACAGCAACAGGCACCCCAAACACCTGAAAGTGGTGTTAGAAGATCTACCAGGATAAGTATACCCCCTGAACGATACTCTCCTTCATTATATTATTTATTGTTGACTGATTCTGGTGAACTCGAATGTTATGAAGAAGCAATGCAGGTTGAAAGTAGGAAGAAGTGGGAGCTAGCCATGGAAGAAGAGATGGACTCCTTAATGCATAAGCAGACTTGCGACTTAGTCAAGTTGCTTGCAGGTAAAACTACATTGCAGAATAAATGGGTTTATAGGCTGAAGGAAGAAGATGGAGGAAAACAGATGTACAAAGCTAGACTTGTGGCGAAGGGGTTTGCACAGAAGAAATGTATTGATTTTGATGAAATATTTTCTCCAGTTGTGAAAATGACTTCAATCAGAACTATTTTAAGTCTAGTAGCAGTTGAAGATTTGCATCTTGAGCAGTTAGATGTAAAGATAACCTTTCTCCATGGGGATTTGGAGGAAGACATAGATATGCAGCCGCCACAAGGATATGAGGTGAAAGGGAAGGAGAAACTAGTGCAGGTTGAAGAAGAGCTTGTATGGCTTAAAACAGGCTCCAAGGCAGTGGTATCTAAAATTTGACAAGTTTATGTCTGAACAAGGTTATACTAGATGTCACTCTGATCATTGTGTTTAT
>APFE030183917.1:0-16011 GCA_000404065.3 Pinus taeda
TTGGAACACATGAATATAGACAGTCAAGGATGGGAGGGAGGTCTAGTAACATGGTGGAATCCTCATGTCCTCAGAGTACTTTCCTCAGAAGCATCCAGATACTATTTAGCCTTAGAATCTCAAGTAATAGGCAACTCAGACATCTATTTATGTATCAATGTCTATGGGCCTCAAAAATTAGACGATAAGCTCAAATTATTAAATTCGCTAGTATAGATGAAACAGAGGCATCCCAGAGCGAAGGTTATCATAGGAGGGGACTTTAACATGATAACCTCGCTATCGGAAAAAAAGGGAGGAATCAGAAAGTTAAACAAGGATTCTGAAGCCTTTGTGGAGTTCATAATGTCAGCAAGACTCATAGATGTCCAGCCCAGGAGTGGGGCTTTCACCTGGAACAACATGAGGGGTGGGGAAAGACAAATTGCTTCCCGTCTAGACAGATTCCTTGTCTCGGAAAATCTGTCACTGGAAGGTTTAACCGTTTACTGTGATATTCTCCCCTATGGAGGATCTGATCACTGGCCCATTTCACTTACGGCCACTATTCTAGGCACGCCCAGAAACAAACCTTTCAGGTTTGAAAATTTTTGGCTAGATCACCCGGATTTCATCCAGCTAGTAGAAAAATGGTGGCAAGAACCAGTGGAAATTAGAGGTACTAAAATGTACAAACTGCAAGGAAAATTGAAACACGTCAAGCTTAGAATCAAAGAATGGAACACAAAGGTCTTTGGAAACATTTTCAAAGAGAAAATTAAAATAGAAGAGCAGCTTGAAAATATACACAATGAATGGATTCAAGGCATCAGGAGTCCAGACACAATGGATCAGGAGAAACGGTTGATGCAGCAATGGCAAGACAGATGCCAACAGGAAGAAACGCTGTGGAGATAGAAATCTAGAATTAAATGGCTCAAGGAAGGTGAACAGAATACCAAATTCTTTCACAGATCAGCGCTGGACCATAGAGGGGTTAACAAGATCCTCAGTGCCAAAAATGATCAAGGGGAAAGTATTGAAAATCATCAAGACATCGCTACTTTACTTACGGAGCACTTCAATAACATTGCCCAGGAACCAGAGATCGACAGAACTGAAGCTATTGGGAACCTCATCAAATCAATCCCTGTCTCTATTTTTAATGAACAAAATCAAGCGCTCAGTAGAGGAATCTCCTTAGAAGAAGTGGAGGAAGCGGTCAAGGATATGCCCAATGACAAAGCACCAGGCGCTGATGGCTTTACCATAAATTTCTACAAAGCCTATTGGGATATTGTTATACGGGAAGTATGGGAAGTGGTGGAGGACTCTAGGCGCTCTGCATCGATTCTGAAAGCTTTGAACTCCACTTTCCTAGCTCTTATCCCCAAAGAAGAGGAAGCCACAACCCCTGCGAAATTCTGTCCCATTGCTCTTTGTAACGTCCTGTACAAGATCATCTCTAAAGTCATAGCTAACAGAGTGAAGCCTATTCTTCCTGGCCTCATCTCCGAAGAACAATCTGGATATGTTGAGGGAAGACAAATCTTGGACAACATTCTGTTAGCACAAGAGATGGTCCATACTCTGCAATCCAGAAAAGTAGCTGGCATGATGATGCAACTTGACCTATCGAAGGCTTATGACAAAGTAAGCTGGGATTACTTGGAAGCAATCCTCAAAGCCTTCGGGTTTGACAGTCATTGCATCAGGTGGGTTATGGCCCTAATCAAATCAACCAGATTCTCCATACTGGTTAACGGCGCCCCGGCCAAACAATTCACTCCCTCTCGAGGGCTTAGACAAGGAGACCCTTTGTCCCCTTTCCTTTTTGTAATTTTGATGGAAGGATTGAGCAGCTCATTAGGCAGGCTAAGGAGGAAGGTAAGATCAAGGGATTGCAACCACTTCCCTCCATTCCAGCAACTATGCATCAACAATTCGTGGACGACACTATGCTGCATGGATCACCTACTGTAAAAGAAGCTCAAGGTTATAAAAATATCCTAAACCTATTCAGCGAGGCCTCAGGTATGGATATTAACCTTTCCAAATCAACCATTTTCTTTTTCAACACGAATGTTGCAGTTCAGAGAAACCTCTCACGTATTCTAGGTTTTCGAAGAGGCAATCTGCCCTCCAGGTACTTAGGAGCTCCTCTCTCTGATAAATTATGGCAAAAGTCTCACTGGGAAAAACTCCTTGATAACCTAAAGAAAAGATGCCAGCACTAGACTCACAGGGCTCTCAATTTAGCTGGAAGGTTAGTTCTCACCAAAGCAGTGCTTCAGGCAATCCCGCAGTATTTGCTTTCCATTATCCCGGCTCCCCAAGGAATCCTTCAACAAATCAGATCCATTCAGAGGACATTCCTATGGTCTAGTAATGCAGAGAAGAGGAAATGGTCATTAGTTGCTTGGAATAAAATTTGCAAGCCGAAGATCTTAGGCGGGTTAAACCTTCTAGACCCCCTAACCATAAACAAAGCTTGTGGAGCCAAACTATGGTGGAAATTGTTAAAGGAACCCAATTTACCATGGGCTCATCATTGGAAGGCCAAATATGCCCCCTCACGAAGTAACCAGGATTTAATTAGAATGCAACAAATCCCAGAGGGCTCCCCAATTTGGAATCTAGCAAGGAAAAACAGGGACATCATTCAGGAGAATAGTTTCTGGGAAGTTCGCAATGGCAAAACAGCTGTCTTTTACGAGGACGCGTGGCAACAATATCCCAAATTGGAAAAACCAGAGCTTGCAGAATTACAAAGAAGACTGCAAGAATAGGGGAGGCTAACGGTTCACCACTATTGGTCGCAGGATAACAGTGACATTACATGGAGGAAATGGGCAAAAAGCGAAATAGAGATCATAGGGGAAGGGAATACGAATGCCAACACCCTGAACAGCATATTAGACAGAAGGAAAATAAGGAAAGTAGAGGACAACGACAAGCTAAGAGGGGGCAATTTCACTCTCAAAGAGGCTCGATTATGCATCGAAAAGGTAGAACATATGGACAAAGCAGCTTAGAGCAGTAAGGTTTGGGACTCCCAAAGCTGGCCGAAAATTAGAACCTTCCTTTCGCTGCTAATGCAGAGGAAGACACTTACATGGGAGAATCTACGTAAAAAAGGGTTCAGTGGCCCGTCAAAATGTCCGCTCTGCAACAGAGAAGAGGAGACCATGAATCATCTTTTCAACAACTGTGACTTCGCCGTAATCTGTGGAAATGGGCAGAAGAAATCATGAGGCAAAAAGATAGAAACAGAGACTCGATCCAGGAGACCATTGAGAAATGGCGAGGAAATGTCTCGGGTAATCAAAAAGTAAACACCATCTGGAAATTATTACCAGGGTTCATCACCTGGACTCTATGGAAAGAGAGAAATAGAAGGGTGTTCCGGAACGAAACCAGAAACATCACCCACTCATGTGAGACCATCAAGCAAAATATAAATCAGCTGGTCAAGATAAAATGCAAAACAGAGCAGAACGATAAAGCCGCAGGTGAAGACTTACGAATTTTGAGGTCCATTGACTTGGACAGAGAGGCTGAAATTCTGACGGGCAGGCAGCAACAGGAGCTCAGGACCACCATTAATATCTGGAAGCGTCCGCCGCCCGGCTTCCTCAAGCTGAACTTCGATGGAGCCTCGAGAGGCAATCCTGGTCTCGTTGGCATCGGAGGGGTCATCAAAAACAGCGAAGGTGAAATTCTACATATATACAGCAGGGCATTGGGCGAAGGGACGAACAATGAAATGGAATTCACAGCTATGGAGCAGGGTCTCAGAATTCTGCGAAGCCTCCATGCGGGTGCTGTTGTAATAGAGGGAGACTCTCAGCTGGCCATCACAGCAGCCAAGAGAATGTATGCTAGAACGAAGGCGAGAAAAGTAACGCAACATTGGAGATTGGCAAAGATCACAGAAAGCATAGCAGAACATTTGGGGTGGCTGAAGGGATTGGTTTTTCAGGGGGTACGTCACAAGGCCAACACCGTAGCAGACCACTTGGCGAACGTCGGCATAGAGAACCCCACCACGATTTGGGACAGCTGTTGGCAGGACGTCAACTGCCCGAATTTAAAAGAGGATTGTACCCGGCTCTCAAGGCAGGATCTCTTGAATGAGGGATAGGTGCAAGCGGGTGGTGGATGTCATTCGCACTACGGCATGACAATGATAACAGTGAATGCTACGAAAGGAAATAAAGGATGGCAGGAGAATGAAGGACAACCAGGTCAGGAGCAATCAATGCTCAAGTAGGCGAAGGCAAAATACAGAGTTAAAATGACCATGACAAAAGAGCGTCGCCAATCCAATAGCGGGCGAGGGGACACCTGGATAGATACGAAGGAAATCAGGAAGGGTGATAGCAAAGGAAATCTGCGAGATCATAAATGGAATTCTAGTCCATTAACGAGCAATTATGACAGTCGGACAAGACAGCATCAGTGCAACAAGCGAATGGATTACGGAGCTTCGAACAACATCATCTATTTATACAAAGACGCAAACCCCAGAATGAGAATCAGATCTGCTAAAGAAGAGCGAAAGAAAGGTTCCCTTATCTTCAAATTGCCAAGGTTTCATCGCAGTGAAGGTAGCAGGATGGCGAGCGGAGGAAGTTGAAATGCCTCGGCGAACAACAAACTGAAGCGAGCCAAAGCTGCTTATGAGACCCGCACCTCCCAGAGGGAGAAAAGAAGGATCGAAGAGCTCGAAGCCATGGTGAAAGAAGAAGAAAAGAACATGGCCCAGGAGGCATTGGTTAAGGAAATCGATTGGGTGCAAGACCCAAGAACGGTCACCACTCGGGCAACGTAGTTTGTAAGGACCCAGACGAAGATGTGGAGACTGAAAACGATGCTGGCCAAAGCTATCAGTATGCAGGGGGACTCTGCCAACCAGCTGAAGCAGGCTCAGCAAAAACTCGCAGCGGTCAATGAGGAGCAGGCAGCCATTTTGGAAGGCTTGGATTTCAAGATAAGCAGTATGGAGCAGCAACTCGACACCATTTCGAAGAAATTCACGGTCCTGATCAGCGTGATGAGGCACACCATTAATCAGGAGGGCCGTGCCACCAGGGAAACTTCAGGAGGGTCAAAGAAGCTGAATGCTCTTCAGTCGCCCGCGCTGGCAGACCAGGCCAAGGCGTCTGATGCGCAGGAGAAATCCAAGAATTACATCGTGCTGGATACCTACTAATTTTATGCACTCTATTGGGTATGCTTGCTGGGGCTCTTTTCTTTGTCGTTTATGTCTGGGTTTGTCCACCGCTGTTAGAGGCTTTTTGTGTAAAGGGCTTCTCTGTTTCAGCCCTGCTACTAGTCCATGGTTAAGTGGTTGTTTGGTCTCCTTTTGTAAAATCCCATTTCTCTCGCTGCCATGCGAGGTTGGCTCTGGGATCAATCGGGTATGGGTAATGGAAAATATTAGCTGAAAACAGTCTCTTACTACTCTGGCAGTCTTTTTTGTACACTATGTATTTTCATATAATATAACAACGTTGATTTACAAAACAAAAAAACATTGCAATTCAGAGGAATATCTCCATAATTTTGGGCTTTCAAAGGGATTCCCTCCCCTCCAAGTATTTGGGAATTCCCCTTACGGCTAAACCATTGCACAAAAGCATTTGGGAACCGGTGCTCAACAACATGCAAGACAAAGTCAAAAAATGGACTTTCAGATCTTTGAACCTTGTTGGCAGGTTGATTTTGACAAAGGTCGTTTTGCAATCTATCCCAGTTTTCTTTTTATCTGCCCTTTCAACTCCCAAAGGGGTCTTACAGCGATTTAGGAATATCCGGAGAGATTTCCTTTGGGGCAAGGACAAAACAAGGAAGAAATGGGCCCTTGTTTCTAGGGACAAAATCTGTAAACCCAAAAGTCACGGAGGTCTAGGCTTACATGATCAGGAAATTCTAAGCAACGTTTTAGGCGTTAAGCTCTGGTGGAGATGGATTAAGGAACCAGAAGCTCAATGGGCGAAAACTTGGAAAGAGAAATATGTTGGCTCCTGGCATACAAATGAACTTATAAGAATGTCGGGAAACATAAAAGGCTCTTATATCTGGAACAAAGCCTGGGCTAACAGAAGCCTAGTTCGAAACAACAGCTTCTGGGAAATCAGAGAGGGAGATCTTGCTCTCTTCTGGGAAGACAAATGGCAACAAGAAACATTACTGATAAGAGAGGACTTTATAAGCCTCAAGTAGGAAACAGAGTCCCAAGGTTTAATAAAAGTTAAAGATTTCTGGAATCTTCCTCATGACTCAGGAAAGTGGAAAGATATAGTATGCAGAGAGGACAGTCCCAACAAAACAAAAGCAGAGGAACTCATGAATATATTGAAGCAAAGGAAGATCTTGGTAACAGAAGGGCAAGATCAATTAAGATGGGGTATCAATAAAGAAGGTTCCTTCAACATTAAGGAAGCAAAAAGATTACTCCTAAACGTTGATCCCTGTATCTTGGCGAAATCCTGGCACCAACTTTGGAGTTACCAAGGTTGGATGAAGATCAAGCGCTTTATGTGGTTAGTTTTTCACAAGAAAATATTAACTTGGAACAATATGAGGAAGAGGGGGGTTGTGGGACCTTCTAAATGTCAATTATGTGAAGCTCAAGAGGAGACAATGGAAAATATTCTCAACAGTTGCACCTATACCCCCTGGCTATGGGATTCTTTTTACGCCATTTTCCAACAGACAAACAGAGATAAGGGTAGCATCATTAATTCCCTGAATAAGTGGAGGAAAAATTATTCGGAGCATGAGATCTTTAATCTGGCCTGGACCTTTACACAAAGTTTCATAATCTGGAATGTTTGGAAAGAAAGGAATAAAAGAATTTTCAAAGATGAAAAAACTACTCCTCTTCGCCTGATGGATATGATCTTGAAACAGATGAAGGAGACAGTGTCCACCACCATGAGCACTTATCCCAAGAACCCTCCCACTCCGAGTGAATTCATATCTCTCAGGCATCTGGGCATGCAGGAGATCATTTACAATGGTCTTAATAAAAAGGAAAGAGATTTAGACATGGAAAAGGACATCTAACAACCTCCACCGAAAGGTTATCTGAAATGTAATATTGATGGTGCTTCAAAAAGCAACCTTGGTACAGCAGGTTATGGTGGGGTGTTAAAAGAAGAGGAAGGAAATATAATCTTTACTTTCCACTGCCATTTAGGCAGAGCCACCAATAACATGGGTGAATTAATGGCCTTGGAGCAATGTCTAGAGCTTCTTATAAAAAATCACAGCTCAAATGTCATTATCGAAGCTGACTCAGAGATCTCTATAAAGGCGGTGAAGAGAATCAATTGTGGAAAAGCGCCAGGAAAGGTCTCAAAAAACTGGAGACTATTACAAGTGTACCAAAGAATTCAAAATTATCTCCTGAGTCTCAGAACTGTTAGCTTCAATCATATTCGTCAGAAAGACAATAAACTAGTGGATTTACTGGCCAACCAAGGAGTGATCAATTCAGAAAGCAGGATTGAAATGAAGTGGATGGAGGCGCCGCAGAGAAAATTAAATGCTCTCTGTAATGAACAGGCGATAGAGGACAGAGAAATTTTTAGCTATTGGGCAAATAGGGAAGGCACAGAATGAAGCACAGTATGCAGATTCAAACACAACTCCGTGATTGGTACCTTAAATAAGGTAAAACTCTAATTGGTTACATTAGCCTCTGGGGTAAGTTAACCAGTCTCGTTTTCTAGTATATTGTTATACGGGGTTTTTATGTTCAGTCAACGGCTGTGCCAGTGGAGAGTCCCAAAGTAAGTTATCAGGGGAAGAACGGGTGGATCCTCTTGGCGATGGAATTTCACATGTTTTCTTTTTTAGGCTGGCATCCAAGCTTTAAAGCGGTTTCTAGGTGATCGCTGTGATTTTAAATGGTAAGTTGTTTGGGCGCTTTGAGAGCGATTCCACTAGGCTCTCGACATGTAACAAGGGCAAGGTATGTTTTACCACCCTCCATCGCGTTGTAAAGCTCGAGCATCTTGGCTTTCCGATATTTCTCCATGTCATTTGTTTGTGTAGCTAGATTCAACGGTACGATTTAGTCGTGCTATTTTGTGGGGCCACTTGTATGATCAAACTTTGTAAGTCTATGTTGAAAATATTGTGGAGTTCGACGGGGAGTTTTTGGTTAACCGAGAGAACCATTTGTGACAATAGATGATCCTTTAGTTAGTTTGAAGGGTTATATTCAAGGCCGAATAGCTTGGATATCTCCAGAGTTCATGATCTAGTCTTATGGTTTGTATATATTGTAATACTTCTTTTGGTTGATGGGAATAGCTTTAGCAAAAAAAGAAAAAGAAATTACAATATTTTGCAAGGCAATTTTACATCTATTTTTAGCTTCAAGGACGCTGCCCCCGAACCCCCACCATGGGGGGGGCTCATAAAATTCGTCGTCACTCCCCCCTGCCCGAACCCCCTTGGCAATGATTAAATGAGCGGCAACCGATAGGAACTGGTATCCAACGCAATTGAAACAAAAACCTCTGAACAATCAGCGTTCACACCCAACAATTGTTAACATATTTTGATGCTTCCTAGTCATTGTCATGCACCTACGTATTCAAGTCTAACTAGTACGTCATAGGAGTCCAATGCCTCTTCGATTTGACATGTCATGAGAAGACAAATTACCTTGTAGAATTGGTTGGATATATGTCTTGCTATTGATAACAATGCTCCCCCTGTTTCCATCCTTAGCCTTATTTGTGTAATTATTTGTAATTTGATTATTTTTTAGAAGCATATGAAAAAATATCATGCTCAAAATGTGAGATACAGCGTGCCAAACCCTAACAAACATCAATGCTAACTTTAAATCCATGGGGCTTTTGTCAAAAATTGTCTAATGACATTCTTTGAATTCCTCACCACAATCAAATTTGGAATATTATGAGAAGCAACAAGCCTTAAAAACCTTGTAGAAAGGCATGAGCCTCAGCAAGATTGTTGGAAAATATTCCTAGACTCCATGCATAGGAACATTCTATCTTCTTTACTAGGTCTATCACTCCGAGATTCAATTTCAAAGCACCATCAAATTAGAGAATGAAGGATTTTTTAGCCTGACTCCATTGATCAAATTCTTGTGAAGTTAATTGAAACTGCTAGCATGAATGTAGACATACTTGCTTAGATTGTGAAGAAGGACAAAAATATCTAAAAGATTAAATTGATCTAGCCATTAACATTCTTCTTTGTTTAGATCTCGACCTAGAGTGAAATTATCCCTTTTGAATTAAGATGCTAAAATAGTAATGATTTAGCTTTAATCTCCACAATCTTTGGTTAAGTAATCATTTGTTGGAAGATGGCATGATTTCTTGTCAACAAGATTTTTCCACATACGAATTTAAACAATGCAGTCCAAACCCTTTTAAAGAGAGGTTTGTGATGAAAGGGCCATGTGTAATGATCGAGCCAAGTCTCAAATAGTTGCTTCAATTAATTTGGTCACTTGAATCGATACTCAATGCCATTAACCACTACTAACCAAACCCCATAGTCAAATGACAATCCAAAAATAAGTGGTGAGAAGATTCCAAGATAGAAAGGCAAAGAGCACATCAATATGGACCGGATTCCTCCCTTTTTTGTGTTTTCTAAAGTTAAGATTTTGCCATTAAGGTAGAAGTTCAAAAAAATATGAATATTTGGCAAGAAACCTGAATGCCAAAATTTGCTCCAAAATGATGCTTTGTGGTGGCTAGGGTCAAAGTAGAAAAAGACAAAGTTGTACAGCATACCCTTACTTAAGGGGTAGCCATTTCACTTAAGATGATGATCAACATGAAGCCACACTCCTCAATATAATTGATGCATGCATTAAGTGAATTTGTTTAAGTTAAATATCTAAAAAGAACCAAATTTATGCATATAATATATCCTTTATTTATTAATCAATATCGAAAAATTACATCAGTGTTCCCTTTCTCTATGTATGATGTGGTGAATGGGAAAGCCACACTCCTCAATATAATTGATGCATGCATTAAGTGAATTTGTTAAGTTAAATATCTAAAAAGAACCAAATTTATGTATATAATATATCCTTTATTTATTGATCAATATCGAAAAATTACATCAGTGTTCCCTTTCTCTATGTATGATGTGGTGAATGGGAAGGAGCGTATATTATAAAGTGTTCCCTTTCTCTATGTATGATGTGGTGAATGGGAAGGAGCGTATATTATAAAGGCATGTTCATTGATAGAGATATGTAATTTTAAGGTTATGGCTAAGCGAGACACCAAATTGATGTATGAAACCCCTTTGTTTGTGGAGCAAAAGACCCACCTCCACACAACGATTTGACCGCTAAAATTTACAAAGATGTATATAAATTATCAACCTCTAGATTTAAACCTGTCACCATTTAAGATGAAACACATGTTCCTTACCATATTATGTTATACATGATAACATAATAAAGTTAACTAGCCCAATATATTAGAAAATAAAATTTTGTCAACTTTGTCAATGAAGGTAAGAGTCGGAAGAGAAATGGGAGAATTAAATCAATGAGGGTGAGGGTGATCTCTGCTAATGAGAGAGAATTAAATCAATGAGGGTAGAAGTAGGGGGAAAGAATGAGAATCTCTGCTATTTCTCCCCCACCCTCACCCTTATTAATAAAGTTCTCTTATGCTTTCGCCATACCGCTGTCATACACAGGGAATAGATGAACATGGAATCTGTTTTATTAAAAATGATCCACATATAAATACAATGTCTATGACCTTTGAAATTAGCTTCCAATGTCTAAAAATCAGCTACCTAGAACATTCCATAATTGGCCAGAAGTTGATGTTTGTGTTCTGCTAAGTGGAGGTGGCTCAGCTACCTAGAACATTCCATAATTGGCTAGAAGTTGATGTTTGTGTTCTGCTAAGTGGAGGTGCTCTCAACTAGTGGTTTGAAGATAACTGCAAATTGTTGGTGGTTTAAAGATGACTGCAAATTCGTGTATGGCAAAAGCTATAAAACTTCTATTAAATGGTGGTTTAATGAAGACCGCAAATCAAATAATGCTCAGTGGTTTGACTCTAGCTCTGGTTACAAAGACAACTCTAGTTGTGGCTATAGTTAATGGCTCTGATTCAAGCTCAATTGATAGGATTTGAAACTTTTTGTCTTGATTGTCAATCATTGATGTTGTTTCCCCTTTTCAGAGTTTGACTCTAGCTCTGGTTACAAAGACAACTCTAGTTGTGGCTATAGTTAATGGCTCAATTGATAGGATTTGAAACTTTTTGTCTTGATTGTCAATCATTGATGTTGTTTCCCCTTTTCAGAGTTTGACTCTAGCTCTGGTTACAAAGACAACTCTAGTTGTGGCTATAGTTAATGGCTCAATTGATAGGATTTGAAACTTTTTGTCTTGATTGTCAATCATTGATGTTGTTTCCCCTTTTCAGATTCAAGGTGAGAAAGATGAAAATCTGATCTCCATGTAACAAAATCAAAAATCAATAGTGTTTTAACTTTCACTAACACCAATGCAATGCAATTTACAAAGACCATTTACGATTATTCTTGATTCTGATATGAATTCATCTTCGAAACACCAATGCAATGCAATTTACAGAGACTATTTACGATTATGATTGATTCTGATATGAATTCATCTTCGAAAGTAATTTATAAACAATGTCATATTAACAATTAGAAAATAGACTGAAGCCACACCACTCAAAAAAAAATACACAAATACAATATAAATAGAAATATTTACTTTTGTTTGGACCATTTACCTCTATTGATTTAAGGGAATGGAGACCACCCTCATATTCTCCCCTGCACAAGTCCCTTAACCTGTGCATATGCAATGACAAACCACTATAAAAACAACCCAAAACCTCGGGCTTGCGCAGGCTAGGCCAAGTATTGGAAGCCTAGTTTCCGTTTCACACTGGTGTTGTGGTTACCAGTATAGACTACCATTTGATCATAATACACATAGATAGAGAGATAGGTGTACGGAAGGTCGGGCTCAGCAATTGAGGACGCTAAGATTATATTCAACGAATGCATTGCGGGAGCTTACATCGAAGAAATGAGGACGAGTGTGTGTAACCTAAAGGAAACCGAAATAATCTGCTCCCTTCCAGGATTAGCATTTCTCAATCTATTCGAAAGCCACATGGTAAGGGCACTGTAGTTGTACTTGTCGCTCACAAAAGCAAAGGTGGTTGCCAATGCCCATGATTAGTGGATTTAGGTTTTCCAAATCATAGTGTACCTCCTCTTTTACTCTGGCCCCTCCCAAGACAAATGACAAATTTCAGAGCTATGTTCATCGAATGAATGCTTGTTTAAGACCATAGTAGACTTGTATATATCAAAACAGAAATTACGTTATTGACCAATGGGAAGACAAGTTATCATCAAGGAGCAATTAACTTGTCACAATGTGTTATTATACTTATTTTTTCATGCAAAACGTGCAAAGCTCTACCCTTTAGTTCTGCAAGATTATTGTTTTTCTGTCTCCAATGTCCACATTGTTCAGGTGCCTGTAACCAAAACACGAAAGCCATATTTTTCGGTTCTTTGAATTAAAAGACCAAATTTGTGTGTTCAAACTTTCACACATCATAACCATGTAATTATCAGAATTGTTCACTGGGTACATTTGATGACAATTGTTTTTCATAATGGATTTTCATTGTATTGACATAACCAAAGAATTAGACAATATGAAAGCAGATACTTTTCAAAAGAAGTTATTGGCTCACGTTTTCTAAATTATCGATGCTCAACTGATTCTATTGTCCCTATCTCAAATTAGAAGTTCATGGTTCTACTTTGGCTCTTAGATTTCTTTTGCTCTAAAGCAATGCGACTCATAAAGGTCATTCAAGTCAGCATAAAATGATCAAAAACGTGAAGTTGTAACTAAATAGGCACGCTTGGCCTTCAAATTTTTCGGACAAGTTCTCTTAAGATGCAAGAAATGCTATCATTCCAATCTTTGATTAACAGAAAAAGAAATGAGATTGAATAGAAAAAAGTTCGGAACAAATAATGACAACAATATTCCTCCTAGGATTAAGTCATTAACGTAGACAACTTCGTGCACAGACCCGACGATGATGGGCAGACCAAATTCCATCTACTAAAAAGATAAAAAAAAATTGCTTAATTTGCTTTAAAATTTTAATTTCGTACTCAAAGCTTACAAACACAACCAATAAATCTACAAAATTGGATGATTATTTAAATAGAACTGTACAAGTATTTAACACAAGACCCTGAGCTTTACAAACAAAATATTATATGCATTTCTTTGAAACGCAACAAAACTTGAAGATCAAAACATAAAAATCTTATTGTGATGAGTATGCCGTAGGTTCAACTTTGTTCATTAGCACATTCAATGGCAGTCCTGATGGGGTCCTTGTGACTCTTTACAGTAATGGCAATAATAACGACACATTAATGACAATAATAACCATACATTTCCTTTAAACTCAATCAAAACTAAGCTTTTAAAAAAATATCGACAAAAATAAACTTTTCATATTTACCCCAAATTTAATTAAAAAAGTCACACATATATTGATAGATTTACATAAAATCCTCATTTCTCTCTTCATATTTGAGTAACAATAATCAAAATATGTTGTGTAACAACTCAAATATGTTACTCGTGCTAGATCCCAAGTATAGACAATTTAAGATCTGCATTGAAAGAAATTGCGATAAACCGAAGGTTAAAACGCTCGGAAAAAAGGCTTTTTATATGTCATGATGCACTGTGCAATGCTTATAACGTGCCTACCTTGACAAAGTACAAACTCGATTTTCACAAACTAGAATCACCCGTCAATCCACTGAAATCACAGCCCGTTGCCACATGTCTTCTCCCTGTCGGCCAAAGCCTCCTTCCATTGCTCCCCAGCAAGCCACTACCTGGATAAAATCCCATATCACCGATGGCAGGAAACCGATCATAATCCCCTCCACTAATTCCGAAACCCGTCCCTAGGAAGGGAACAGGCATGTACCGGGGCAATCGCATTCGAGGAGTCTGCCGAACGTATCTGTTTCTGAAGTTTCTCCTCTGGGCCTCCATTTTTTTCTTCCTAATCCAGTCCCTTGCAAAAGCATCTTTCCATCTCTGACCGTCCGGACGTCCTCCTGCTGGTCTATCAACCTCAGAAAAAGAGCCAAGCTCATCCACATACTTCTTCTTCCATAATTCATCATTAACAGAGAGAAACCTAAATTCTGTGCACACACAACCTAACTTGGCGACATCCACAGCGGGGAGAAATTCCAAAATCTTCAGCTTAAGCTCTGTGGGAAGCAGAATTAAAGATGGTGGAGATGGCAACCCAGTTTTTTCACACAAAGAAGTAAGCACCGGCATCGAAAGCCTGTCTTTCACTATTCTCCACAGTTCAAACACACACATATCATGGCTTGAAGAAGCCTTCACATCGATTTCACAGCTAGATGAAGAACCCTTCACACCCATTTCCTGCCTTGAAGAACCCCCCTCAATCATTTCAACACGTTGGGAATCTCTCATGTTAAGAGAAAAAATTTCATTATTTTCATTTCGCTTCTTGCCCTCTGTGAATAAAGAATTTGTGGAATTTTCCCCATTACAGAGAGCTTCTATTGAATTCACAGCAAACTGTAAAGCACTTAAAAACATATCAACTTTCAGAGAAAGACGGTATACTTGTGTATCCTTTACACTCACCAGACTCCCATAAACAACTAAAAAACTCCCCAACATCTGCAATCTGACGCAGACGCTTTCCACACATTTACCGTCATCATAAACGAGTTCAGGGAGCGTGTAGTAAAGACTCACCATTGCCTTCGTAGACCAACCCTCAGGGAGTCGAAATCCGTCAAACCCTGGCTCCTCTGAGGCCTTCAAATCAACCCCTACAAACCCTGATTCGAGCATCACCGCGTGGACGGCTATCACCAGCAACCGGTGGCCACTTTCTGCATTCTCCCGCTCTGCCAACAAAACCCTCTCAAGAAAAAATGGGACGGACCTCGATTTTTCCAGCAAGGGCAATTCCTCGCCATCCACCTCCATGGATTCAACCCCAAGTTGGTGATCGTCATCATCTTGAGTGTCATTAACGCAGATTTCTCTAGACGGCCCTGAGTTCGAACCCTCGTCATTCGAAGTCCGCTTGACAGCCGCAGAAGCGCATAATTCTCTCATAGATTTTGGGTTTTGCTCTTCCTCTCGGCCCCGTTTGGGGGTATCTGCGATCTGAAAGCCATCGGCACTGAGTGTGTAATAGACCAGATCGCCACCCGCGATGCCAAGGGTTTGCAGAGGCTCCTGCGGGAGACCCTGAAGCTCGTCCTTCTTGTTTAGAGAAAGATGAATTAATGGCGGAATTGAGGCAATTTTATCGGCGATAGTATCCTTTAGAGACTGCAGACTACAATTCAGCGGAAGATCAAGTCTCAGAGTCTCACCGCCATTAACAGATCGAACCCTAACTTTCATTTTTAACCGACTTGAATATTTTTCAATCTGAAACCTAACACATTCGTTGCGGTGCTTGCACCCTCGTTGCTTATATTCCAATCTATGGTGAGGAATTTTTCATTTTTCATTTTAATTAATTATATATATATATAATCATTTCCGGACTCGAATATTTTATATACCAAAACCAGAGTCCATTCGATGCGGTGCTTTCACCCTCGTTGTTTATCTTGTAATCTTATAATATTTTTTTAAATAGGAATAAGGTTTATTTTTGTTGTTTTTTTGGATTAACCACTTTGAGTTGGTAATGTGTTGAAGTAATAGGGGTGAGATTTAAAATTAAATTTAGCTATTGTTACTATACAAAGTGGTAGTGGTAATTTGTTGAAGTAATATGGATGAGATTTAAAATTCAATTTAGCTATTGCTACTATATACAGTGGTAATTTGTTGAAGTAATATGGATGAGATTTAAAATTAAATTTAGCTATTGCTACTATAATACT
>APFE030183921.1:0-11203 GCA_000404065.3 Pinus taeda
CAAGATTTTGAGTCCTTGAAAAATAAAATAAGTAGTAAAAGAAAAATGAAGATTAGAAATCTATGAAAATTGTTAGCCTGCCTCCAAGGCTCTTTCCCTCCTCCCTCCATTTGAATAGATCACAAGGATGGGATAAAGATAAAGCATAATAATTCAAAATCAATGTTTTAATATCTTTTGAAGAAAATCTAAATCATGTGACCAACAAAATTTTCTTGCTATACTAAATAAATAATCCAAGGCTCTCTCCCTCCTCCCTCCATTTGAATAGATCGCAAGGATGGGATAAAGATAAAGCATAATAATTCAAAGTCAAGGTTTTAATATCTTTTGAAGAAAATCCAAATAATGTGAGCAGCAAAATTTTCTTGCTATACTAAATAAATAAATAAGTACTAAAAAAATAGTCTAAATAAGGTTAAGGATAATAAAGCTTTGTGCCTAAAATTTCATTTTTGGAGTTTGTTATTTGGAAAGGTAATTCTAGTTATATAATAAATAAAAAAAGAATTAGTTTAAATATTAATAATGAGTTTTATGTATAACATATATTAATATATAGTATAAAAATGAATAGAAGTTTTAAATATTGGGAAGAAATTTATAAGACATGGCTTAATCCATTTAATAAATTGGATGATAGAGCTTGAATTTGTTTAATTATTATTAAAGTACTATGCTGAAATGGGTAATGAAGGTTGAATTTCTTTAGTTAATATTAAGATATTATCTTAGGATTGATAAGTTATTATTTTATTTTATTATTTATTACAAGTACGTTGTAATATTTCATTGTATGAAGGTTTATAAAATTATTATTTGTAATATTTATGAGTGTGGTATTTGATTTAATAAGAAATTTGAGTGTAAATTAATAATTGATAAAGAATTTATATGAATATTAAAAAGAAAAGAGAAAAAAGAGAGAAGATCAAATAAAAGAAGAAAAAATGCAAGGATTGAGATCATATTTGATTAATTACATCGGAGGAGAGGTGAATAAACAAAAACCTAGTAATACTGATGTGGATTAGTTGGTTAAGTAAGATGGAGTGATTCAAATTTTGGATTCATGGTGAATATTGGTAGTTTGTTGGTTGACTTTTCTCTAAGGATGTAGCCCCCTGAAGAAGGAAATAATGGTAATGAAATACTAACTATCAACATTAGGAAGAGGTCATCCAATATGAAGTAACATTCGAGACTAATAATATACTAAATTTTGCAAGTTACATGTGCAAACTAGGTGTCGAAAATCATATTTGAGTGAATTAAGGTGGATTGTGTACAAATTGATTGTTTTGAATTTAATGTAAGATGTGTCTCTTAAAGAGACTATATTAAAAAATAACTACAAGAATTGCATTGTCAGTAATATCTATATGTTTGCACTTCTTAAGAGGCACACCTTTTAGAGTGAAGCATTGTGGAAACTTAACGAAATATTGGAAGGTTGAAATGTTTTAATTTTTATATATCCCAATTAGATGAGGACCAATCCACAACAAACTTTTCAAACTTATTTATGATGATTATTATGACAACCTAATAGGAATGATGTAATTTGGAAGTGATAAATTAGCGATACAAATGAAAGGAGGTAATGGTTATCAATTATCATGTTTTCTTATCAAAGGGAAAATATTAGCACAATATAATATCCATAAATAGTTGGGAGTTTCATGTGGAAAGTATTTAAAGTGGATGCGGAATGTATTTAAAGTGCCTATAGAATAGAATTCAAGTTGTTCTGACTTTGTTTTAAGGATATCTCCTCTTAAAAAGGGGAAAGAAAATGATACAACATTGAAATAATAGTGCTAACAACTAGCATTGCAAAAGAATAATATAAGGAGATAAGGGTATTGAAAATCATTAAAAGAAAAAAAAGGAGGGATTATAATATTGCTCCTTACTCTTAACGGTATATGTTTAATGAAGTTATATAAGAATGAATGACAACGGAGGAACTAAAAAAATTATTATTAATGATAATGAATGGTAGTCATCGTAACCATGACCAACTTGGAATAATGAGATAAATAGAGAACAATACTAGATAGATACTTAAGGGAATGAGTGGAAGTTTCACAAACAATAGTAAGAAATCAACAATAAGTAACAAACTATCCTAGAATATGATGGAAGAATTTGCAATAGGCATTGATAATAACTAATAAAGTTTAATTACGTGATGATTATGAAGTTAATTAGAGTTGTAGGAATTATGGTAACCTATGATTACATAATCCATGAATGTCTATAGGACGGGAATAAAGAAGCTAAAAATAGAAATTGGGAAGATTTTCTGAGCAGAAACTAGGAAAATGCCTTCGCATTAAGGTATTTTTTTCATGGGAAATCCAACATTAGTGATATTAAGCATCATGCTAATGTGAACAACAACAATATGAAATTTTAATATTGTAGTAGTTAATTAAAGTTCATATAGTTCTTAAGGTGCATAACATTAAAGTGTGAAGGGAATTGTGAAAATGTAATAATGTCTAGAGCTAAATTATAGGCTCTATCTTTGGAAAGTTCTCTTAAGGATATTGATGAGTGGATTGAACAACATGATTGGTATGGGTCATAGTGATTACCTACAAAATTTAAAAGTGTCAAGATTGGAATTTGTGAATACTTGTAATTGGTGAGAAATGATAAGTGATAAACTAGAGAAACGTTTCAAGGATAAAATTTGTTGAACTTTTATAAAAAGGAAATAAAATATGTAGATGAATGAGAAAGCATTGAGTATGAAGCAAGGTCAAGGGGTATCAAGATGGGAACTCGATGAGATAAGTAGATATTTTGACGATGTACAACAATAATTACGTGCATGATAGATAAATATTGAGATGATTCTAATATTAATGATGTTTCATGAAGTGATGGTATGTGGTAAATAGTATAGTTATGATGAGAGGTTAATCATGCATATGTGGTGCTTATTTATTTATTTTTTATGATAATGACGTTTTATGTTTATGATGAATATGATATGCATATCGATTATGATGTTATGATATGTGGTGATTTTTTCTTGAGAACGCCGACGAACAAAGTAGGACGTAAAACTAGGGTTTCAGACTATTACAGAGGTCATTCTCCATGGAAGGACAGAAAGGAGGAAGCTCCACTCCCTCCTACAAGCAGGCTGTAGCCAGCATGGGGAAAAAACCAATGGAAAATGACAGAGAGCCTTCAGAAGGAAGGGAAAGAAACAGTGAAGAAGAACAGGAGGGAACTAAGTCAAGGAAGCATAATGATGCAAAGGAAAATGAGGAAGAAGACAAGGAGCAAGGAACAAAAGACAAAATGCACATTGGACCATGCAAACCCAAAGTGGCGGTAACTCCCAAGGTCATTTTAAATGAGCCGGCGCTGCAAGCACACAGGGATCACATGCAAACATATGCAATCATTTGTAAATTCATGGGTTTATGGTCCACTGAAAAAGCCTTACAAACGTGGATTAAATACCACTGGAAATGAAAAGGTAGAATTAACCTACATCTTGGGTCCAAGGCTCTTTTCACTGTAGTATTTGCAAATATTGAAGATAAGGACAGAGTGTTTGAAGGAGGGCCCTACTTTTATGCTGCAACAGGCTCTATATGCGACCTTGGATTATGAATTTTGTTCTAAAATGTGAACATTTTACATCGGTCCCAGTTTGGGTAAGACTCTATTCTCTACCTCTTGATTACTAGCAAACGGAATCTCTATCTTCCATAGAAAATAAGTTAGGTCGTTTTGTCAAAGTTTCTGAGGCCACTAGAAGGGGAAAGTATACTTCCTTTGCTAGAATATGTGTGGAGATGGATCTCTCTGGAGCTTTGCCGGACGAGGTTATTTCGGAAGTTTTTGATGAAGAATGGATACAGATAGTAGATTATGAACAAATCCCATTCATATGCCACAAATGTCACAAGCATGGGCACCTGTTCATAGATTTCCCTCTAAGTAAAATAGAGAACAAAAACAAAACTGACACAATGAAGGATTCAAAAAGCTTCTTCAAGGTGGAACATAAAGGAAAATGAGGTAAAAGAGGACCAAAACCATGTAAATCATCAGGACAACAAGCTAACCAGAACATGTTTCACATCCTTGAAGTAGACAAAGGTTCAATAGAAACAGATCAGGCAAAGGAAGGAAGTCCAGTGTAGGAGAAGATAGTAGAAGACAGGGAACAAATACAAGATAATAACAAATAGAAAGAATTTATGATGAATGATGCAGAATAGGAGATGGACACGGAGGACCATGAGCTCTAGGAAATTCTTGAGAAAGAAAACCTAGATTTGGAAGATTTCTTGAATCAAGGAACCAAAGAAGGGTTAGACTCATTACCTACAGAGGATTTCAATAGGGTTTAGTAGCTGTTTTTATGGAAAACCCAGACTAAAGGGGTGGACAGACAAAAATAAAATGATAGGCAGGGCAAGGAAGGAGTGAAAACAATGAAAAACACAATAGGACTAGCACCCAGAAACCCAGGGAAGAAATGGGGCAAAAGAAAGCAAAATGAGCTGTTGATGGAATGTGGAAGCTAATGATAGATTCAGGTCAGATGAAAGACCTATCCAGTTACTCCTTTACTAATCTTTATGAAGTTCACTTCTTGGAATATCAGGGGTCTAGGTAGTAAAATAAAACAAATATTACTAAATAATAGAATGAAACAAGCAGCTCCGGATATTATCTTCATCTAGGAAACTAAGTGTTTCATCCAAAAGATAAGAGATATCCATAGTAAATGGCTCAACAGATTTTAATTTCTAGAAGTCAAAGCAGAGAATACAACAGGAGGTATTCTCACTCTTTGGAATCCACAAAAAATTGACTTAATAGATGCGAAGGCATCTAGGGATTATTTATTTGTAGTCATTCAACTTGTGGGAGACAAGGAAACCTACCTGGTATTGAATTTTTATCGCCCTCAAAGAATGGATGACAAACTCAAGCTTCTAAACTCTCTGGAGAATCTTTGGCTTTTCAAACGAAAGACTCTTTGGCTTTTCAAACCAAAGACTCTTTGGCTTTTCAAACCTTTATCGACAAGATGAAGCTAGTGGACATTGTAACGAGTAATGGAATCTTTACTTAGAATTATAAAAGAGGATCAGAATCTCAGGTGGCCTCAAAATTAGACAGATTCATAATCTCAGAGAATCTTATGTTCAATGACAAGGAAATGGTAGCAAGAATGCTCCCCTTTGGAGGCTCAGATCACTAGCCGGTATAGTTGGAGGTTCAGGGCATTGGCACCCCGAGGAATAGACCTTTTCTATTTGAGAACATCTGGCTTTCCCACCTAGACTTCATCAGCAACATAGCCAAATGGTGGTCAGAAGATTTAAACATTCAGGGAACCAAAATGTTCCTTCTTTAGAAAAGACTAAAACACATCAAGCTCTGACTTAAAGATTGGAACAAGAATGAATTTGGCAATATCTTTGAAGAGAAAAAAACTATTGAAGGTAAAATGTAGGAACTCAACCAAGCCCTTATTATGGAGGGAGATGATAGAGTCAGAAGTGAATAAACCACCAAATATCATCAAAACTGGGAGAATTTATGCAAACAAGAGGAAATATTTTGGAGACAAAAATCTAGAGTTCAATGGCTAAAAGAAGGTGAACGTAACACTAGATTTTTCCACAAATCCACCATAGAAAACAGAGCTCATAACAGAATTTCTTTGCTCAAGGATTGAAGAGGAAATCTTCTCAATTCTCATGAAGAAATAGAAGCAGTTCTAGTTTAGCACTTTTGAAACATAGCAAAGGAAACCTGTTATGATAGAGAATTCCGCATCAGGGATTTCACTAAGCATATACCCAGGATGGTTTCAAAAGAGGATAATGTTAACCTTTACAGGACAATGACTAAAGAGGAAGTCAGTGGAGTACTCAAAGAAATGCAGAATGGTAAGGCACCAGGCATAGATGGTTTCAATGTTGACTTATTCAAAGCTTGCTAGAATATTGTCAAACAGGACATTCTGTAGGTTGTTGAAGATTTTAGAATGAACAGAACCATTTTAAAGGCTCTGAACACCTCTTTTATAGCCCTGATCCCTAAACAGGAGTTGGCTCAAACCCCTGATAGGTTTAGACCTATAGCTTTGTGCAACGTGGTATACAAGATAATATCTAAAGTTGTTGCAAATAGACTGAAACCCCTCCTTCCTTCACTAGTTTCAGGGGAACAATCTGGATATGTGGAAGGAAGGAAAATTCTTAATAACATCATTCAAGCACACGAAGTGGTGCATTCTCTTACTAGCAAAAGAAAGGCTGGAATGATCATGAAATTGGACATAGCCAAAGCTTATGATAAGTTGAACTGGATCTATATCAAGAAAGTTCTTATTGCTTTCGGGTTTGACCACAATTGGGTAAGATGGATCATGTCTTTGGCCACTTCTTCCAGTTTTTCAATTCTGGTCAATGGTTCTCCTTTGGACACTTTCAATCCTTAGAGAGGCCTTAGGCAGGGTGACCCACTCTCTTCATCCTCATGATGGAAGGACTAGGTAGGTCTATAAAGAATGCAAAAGAGGTTGGTAAAATCAAGGGTCTCCAACTCTCAAACAATGGATAGGCCTTGACTTACCAACAATTTGTGGATGACACCATGCTGCAAGGAATCCCTACAGTCAAGGAAGCTCTTGCTTATAAAAAAATCCTCAGTGAATTTGCATGGCTTCAGGTATGGAAGTAAATGTTTCAAAATCTAAGATTTTTTCTTCAATACTAACATTGCTATCCAGAGGAGAATATCTAGAATTTTGGGCTTTCAAAGAGATTCTCTCCCCTCAAATTATCTGGGAATTCCTCTAACTACTAAACCATTACACAAGAGCATCTAGGAGTCAATAATTAACAAATTACAAGATAAAACCAGGAAGTGGACTATGATATCTTTAAACTTGGCTGGTAGATAGGTCCTCACAAAGGATGTACTACAATCAATCCCAGTCTTTATGCTTTCACCTATCCCTGCTACTAAAAGAATCCTACATCAAATGAGAAACATACAAAGAGACTTTCTATGGGGCAAGGGGGAAGAAAAGAAGAAATGGGCCTTAGTTGCCTGGGAAAAAATTTGTAAACCCAGAAATGACGGGGGTGTTGGATTGGATGATCCTGAGATTCTAAGCAATATTTTAGGGGAAAAATTATGGTGGCGATGTATAAAAGAACCAGAGGCACATTGGGTTATCATTAAGAAAGAAAAATATGCAAGCTCTTGGCTAGATAATGACTGCATAAGGATGGATGGTAATATAATAGGATCATATATTTGGAACAAATCCTGGGAAAACAGAGGTGCAATTCAAGATAACAACTTTTGCAAAATTAGAGAGGGAGACTTATCCTTATTCTGGGAGGATAGATGGCAACAAGAACCTATTCTATTAAGGGAGGATTTGGAGGACCTCAAAGCAGAGACAGACACCAAGGAGCTTACCAAGGTTAAGGATTTTTGGGATCAAAACAACAGTTTAGGGAAATGGAGACACTGGAGGAATTTTGATCTCAGAAATGACAGCCCCCTAAAAGCTAAGGCTGAGAGACTAATGAAGATGTTAGAACAAAGGAAAATCCTAGTTTCAAGGGGGCATGACCAGCTGATATGGGGCAACAACAATGAGGGGACCTATAATCTCAAGGAAGCTAAACCCATACTCCTTCAACTAGATTCCCATGCTCCAGACAAGATTTGGAAAAACCTATGGAAGAATCAAGGTTGGATGAAAATTAAACATTTTATGTGGCTCATACTGTACAGGAAAATTCTGACCTGGGATAACATTAGGAAGAGAGGTATCCTAGGACTTTCTAGATGCCAGCTCTATGAAGCTCAGGAGGAGAAAATGAAGCACATTCTCAACAACTGCATTTTTACTTCCAGATTATGGTATACCTTCGCCTCCATCTTCCAACAATTTGATAGAGATAGTGGAAGTCTTTTCAATACCCTCACCAATTGGAGAAAGAACTTATCGAATAATGAAGTTTTGAGTTCAACTAGGGCACTAACACCAAGCTTCATTATTTTGAATGTCTGGAAAGAAAGGGACAATAGAATCTTCAAGAATGTTAAGAAATCTCCCCAGTATCTCTATGATCTAATCCTTAAACAGATTAAGGAAATTGTTGGCACTATAGTTCAATATCTCCCTACGAATCCCCCTTCTGCAATAGAATGGAGGATTCTCTGTAAGCTAGAGTTGCAGGGACTTGTTCCTCAGGGCTTAGTTAAGAAAGCTTCAATTCTGGATC
Source organism: Pinus taeda (assembly GCA_000404065.3). Taxonomy (NCBI): domain Eukaryota; kingdom Viridiplantae; phylum Streptophyta; class Pinopsida; order Pinales; family Pinaceae; genus Pinus; species Pinus taeda. The sequence goes on from APFE030183921.1 coordinate 8,301, forward strand.
CTGAACTTGATTTCTGGCAACCCCCCCACCCTCGCCCTAAGGGTTTTATGAAATTCAACATTCATGGTGCTTCTAAAGGTAATCCAGGCACTGTTGTCCAGATAAATCATTCTTATGGACAAAACCGATCTCTGTAGTATCAAATGATATCTAGCAACAAGCAGCACAAGCAAATCTACTTTTCTCTAAACATGTTTCAATTCATAAATGAAAACTAAGAGGTGTAATAGACCCTACCTCGGTCCAACACTTGTTTGTGGCAACTTTGTTCCAATAGCTTCAAGCAGCTCCCTTTTAATAACCTGCATACACAAACAAACATACATCAAAGAACACTTGCATAGATACTATAATAAAACATGTTCATTATGAAGATCAAGGAGCTCATAAAATAAACCATTAGAGAGAGTTCATTGAGAAAAACAAACTTGATTGTATTAACTTTATGAATAAAAGAACCTTACAACCTTTGCCTTGATGTTGTACAAGCTCTTTCCAGGGTCCAACGGGAATCTCCTCTACTTTGACAAGCCTCACTCACTTCCCAAATGAAATGAAAGGTATGTGATCTCTCCTCTCACAAGCTCAAAAAGGAAGTCTAATTTCTAGCAGCATTTACCCTCAAGAATCTTCAGCTTTCAACCTCCCCTACAACTAGCCCAATGCCTGATTTTATAGTGAAAATGGAGGAAGTGGCAGGTCCACCATTGAAGGGATAAGTCCCTCCTTCAATGGGATAAGCACCTCATATCATGGAGTTAGCTCCCTTAGTTATGGAATGGATGAACCAAGGTGGTGCGGACTTGCCAGCGTAATATTCCTTCTAGAAGCACCCACAAGTGACCCATGGTGAGTTTTTAAGAGCGAACTCACGCCTTTTTAACTTTTACAGGGGTTCTCACCCATCACTTAACAAATAGAGTGGCCAGGTTCGCAGGGGACATGACCATTGGTGCGGCACCACAGGCAATGCTAGGAGAAAGTGCGAAACTAGGATTTAAGATATTTTTATGGTCTTTCTCCCATTTTCAAGGTTTGACATGAAGAGGTGAGGCTTAGGACTTGCAAAGGAGGTATTTATGAGTGATGATGGACTCACACAAACTGTAGAAAGTCATGGTGACAATTTTTTGTGTAACAGATTGCCACCCGAAAGTGCAAAGTCTGTAATAGATGAGGATAATTTTTTATCATCTAAGAAGAGTGAAGGACTTTATCATTTCAATGATCTTCCTGTGGATACCCCGGTCGGAACCTGTAAAAACATTCAACACAAAATATATATATGTGAAAATATCATCGTTGAGGTAGGCATTCCCATACTCAAATCAAAACTGGCTAAGAACTATCTAAAACTGTTCTGATACAGGAATGATTTTGTATTACATCATAAGTAGAGACATATGGACACAGTATGGGCGCAACCATCTGTTTATGAATAGTCCACCATATAATGATAACAAAATTCCTCGCAGCTTGGATGGTGGAAACTAGATCCAGGGTCTTCATTTCTTCTTCCCAAACTAGTACGATTCTATCCATGTGAATGAATGTGTCGAAGTCGAACATGGTAGAAACCACTTGATTACCAGTCAATGATGTAAACTGTTAACAAGTGTGAGAGGAACTACCATTAATGTCAATGGCCCTCAAAGTACTCAGTACAATCCATGAAATGTGAATGAATGGGTCGATGTCGAACATGCCACAGAATCCTTTGATCGAAGGTCAATGATGCAACCTGTCGTCAAAGGCGATAAACCTGCCATTGAGGCATGCAAATTCCAAGGTACTGATGATTTATATACCATCTTTCTAGATAATGAGTTGGAGCCAATAGAAAGCGATCCGTCATAGGCAAGCCCATAACACGAAATCATAGACCAAGTCTGAATAAATATATTTGGCAAGGACTAACTCAAGTATGGTCAATGATGGATGACAGATATTTTGCAGGTGAATGTTTTATTTGCACAGACCTCTTGAACACATAACGACAATACAGATGGCTTGGCGACAATTGACCCAAAGCTAATACCCGGAAACTGGCTGAAGACTTTCAATGTGGCTTGATTAACTGTTAGGTGAAGGATTTCCCAACCCAGGTGAATAAATGTGTCGTGTTCAAGAGTGATGGAAAGTTTTTCAAACACAAAGTACAACAAACAGGTTCATTTTCTCTGTTTTCCCCCACCATTTCTGGCAAGTACCTCTTTATTTTTGACAAGCTTGAGGAGGATAACATTTGCTTGGTTATAAGCTCATCCTTCTGATGAGTCCAACTTAGTTTAGATTCGAACCCTAAGAAGGAGTGGTTCGTTCATGTTTTTAATTGAACGGTCCTTTATTGTTAGATTTTAACGAGTCCAGTATAGGAGAAACTCAGCGTTTTTCAATTTTAGGGAGTCAGAAGAAAAACTTAAGAAAACTCCATGGTTGTCCTTTTTCGTAAATTTGTGTCTCCCAAGCCTGAAAAAGTATAAAAGAATACTTGAGAGAACCACTTGACCATTACAATCAAGGAGTACTTTTCATAATTAGTGCCTTCAATCTGAAAAAGTAAAAAAGTGATCGAAAACACGTCATTTTATTACCAATATTGAACTCGAAACGACAAAAGTCCGGCAACCTTTTCATATTTATACGGTCATAAAAGAGCTGTGAGTGGACCGTATTTTTAATTATGTTTTAACGAGTCTAAAAAGAAAATCTTGGCAATATTTTCATATTTTACAAGTCAGAAAAGAACTTAAAGAGGACTCCTATGTGTTTTTGTTGAAAATGACCAATTCTCCCTGGATACCCAATATTCTACACAAAAACTGCAAACATTACTCATATCTGTTTAAAAAATAATAAAAATGTACCAAAAGTGACCTTTTCAAAGTAAAAAATAAATAAAT
>APFE030183921.1:11272-31568 GCA_000404065.3 Pinus taeda
AATAAATTAAATTTATTTATTCAAAAAATCTTATAAAAAGGGCTTTTACAAGTTCATTTTCACCGTTTGGCTTTGGAGAAAAAAGTAAGAGCTTTTGGTAAGAAAACTTCCTGTGGAGATTGTGGAAAATCTGATCGCTGGAACTGAGAACTGTCTTCTCCAGGTAATCCAAATCATCCCTGACTTGCATTTCATCCATTTAAAATTTTGTTTTAGGCTTTAAAAATTGATGTTTAGAAGGAAATTTGGACAAAAAATCGCCCGCGGCAGTTGCGCAGGTGCGCCATGTGGCCCCTGCGCACCCCGATTTTTCCATGCACAGGAAAAAGTCGGGGTGACGTACTTATTCTTAAGGAGAAGTGTGAAACTACGCACTGTCTCTAAAAGGATGGGTGCGAACCCCATGGATCATGGATTTAAAACCCTAATTTCTTAATTTTTGCCCCACAGATTTCGAATTGAAATGTTCTAAACCACCTATTTTGCAATGTAGGTACACAAGATGCTTGTTTGGTGGGAAAGAGAGCACTAGGATGTGGATCAAGCTGCATTACTCTATCCACCTTCATTACAGGCATTGAGAGCATGCAAGCTATTTAAATTTTGGGCCATACCTGGCATGAGGGCACAGGTAGACTTTCTACAATGGCTGGTAGACAGGTGGAGCACGCAGGACCAGTGCTTCATTATTGGAGGTTACCGGCTCGAAATCGAGCTGGAAGACATATAATTCTTGACTGGCTTGCCCAAGAGAGGCGAGGGATTATCTCTGTTCGAATCTAGGCCAGGTGGCCAATCTGTCGCTAGTCTCCAATTAGAGTTTTGTAATAATCAAACTGCGGAAAAATGGATAGATGTTGAAACCATCTCTCGTCCTGTACTAAAAGTGATTGCATTTACTGTTACCAGACTCTGCAAGAGTGCAGCATTGCATCTAGCTACTGGTTCCCAGATGTGCATGGCAGTAGACCGCTTCCGAGGCACCATCTTCAACTGGTGTGATGCTGTATTGGCCAATGTGAAGGGCCAATTGACTAGGGCAAAGAATGGAAAACTAAAAAACTTTGGATATGGTTATTTAGTTGTGAGCTTTTCCCTAGAGAGGGTACCTATGCTGGTTCCACAGCAACTTACCATTGAGGTTGGACTTCCCTGAGATCCTAGGGTTATGCATTGGGTTGCAGTCATGGCCCGCCATCCTGAGGAGGGCACCGAGGTTGTTCGACTCTCACCTGATTATTTTTGTTGTTTAGAGAAACAACTCTTTGTGATTCAGGATTTTCCATACGCTGGGATGGATTATAGTGGTGATCCCGACATGGCTCTTCCACCAGGAGAGCCATGGGATGATAGAGGTAAAATTGTTTTCAACATTTTTTAAATTATATATTTTTTGTTTTAAATCGTCCCAAAACTAATAGTAAAAAGTTTATAAATGTAGATCTGGGTCCACAGCAACCAGCCGCTCTTCAGCCTTATGATCGAAGATAGCCAGCTGCTGCAGAATCGGCCCCACAAGACCAATCAGCAGAGACCTTGGCCGAATTGGAGGGTCATCTAGAGCGCTTGACAGCAGACATTCTGGAGACCAGCATAGATGACATTCCTCTTAGGCTACAACGCTATGTGATTGGGGTCCTAGGACCTTTTAGGAGGTTCCTTTGTAGGGTGGCCCAAGTAGTGGTGTCTTATCGTGATCATCACCAGTGATAGGATGATTGCCTTCTAGACTCATTTTTGGACTTTTTGTGCTATCATTTTTGTCAATCATAAGGTGTTTTTCAACCTATGATCGAAGACTATGTATATTTTGACACACTTCTATGCTATGCTATATCACTATTATTGGTTATCTTGCAAAACATGTTATGGGATGTTTTTAAATTTACTGTTTGATTTAATGCAAATGTCTATTTAACATTCGAGAAGCAACTGCATCTGCTAATGTATTTAAATATCTTGGAATGTGCTGATATTCGATGTAATAGAATTCTCGTTCCAAGAGATGGACTCTCAAAAATAATTGCAATAACACTGGATTTCTAATGGCATAAACTCTATTAAGCTGTAATGCAACGAGTTCGAAATCTAACCTAACAATCAAACTCTGAATTCCAAATGAAATGGATTCAGATAATAACTCAATCACTGCACTGTATTCTGCAATGTTGTTCAGTGTTTGACCAAGGCTTACCCCATGCATAGATACTAACTTGTCAGAGGGCGAATAGATAACCCAAGCTGTGGAAGAGATGTTCTGTGTACTATGACAACCGCCATCAGCAAAACCGATGTATGTTTGGAGAGGCGTCGACATCTGCAATATCAAGAGAAAAATCAAGATAAGTAGGAATAATGATGAAAAACAGTCTCTAAAGTAAATCATGCATTCCTAATCTAAAAACACACCAAACTTAGAAAGAAACTAGTCTAAAAATCTCCACACTAATCTTTTAAGCATAATATCACTTTAGATAAAGCCCATTCCTAGGTTTACCTAAAGAGACACCATCAAAATCTTCTAATTCATAGGCCCCTTTTGCCAGCTTTCGCTTACCAATATAAAGACCATGCCACATGGGTACAAATTTTCTAGCCCCTAGCTTATCGTTTGCTTGATCGTAAAGTAAGACCATGTCTCCTTCCGAAAAATTGGGGGGTGTAACATTCCGATCATACTTTAATTCTTTTGGCATGAGTTTCGATAGCTAATGCAGCATCATGTTGATTCTAATCTAATTGAGCTAAGTATAATAAATGTTTTTCCTCTTCGGAAGTGGCTGGTAATAATTGTACGACAATTTGTAATGATGGGATTTCACATTCAATGGGTAGTACTGCCTCTAAACCGTAAACCAGTTGAAAGGGAGTAAAACCTATTGATGTTTTGACTGAGGTTCTATATGCCCAAAGTGTTGAAAATAACATGTTATGCCAATTCGACTTATGAATCCCAATGATTCGTCGGATCATGGTGACTAGAACTTTGTTGATTGCTTCAACCAGACCATTTTCCTGTGGGTAGTATGGTGCGGAACTATCGTGATGTAGGCCAAGCTGATCTCTTAGTTCAGTCATCATGATGTTTCGAAAATGACTCCCATGGTCAGTGATAATCGCTTGAGGAACACCAAACCTAGTGATTATATGATTGAAAATGAAAATCGCAGCAGTTTTTACATCTGCTGAAAATGTAGGCATTGCCTCGGCCCACTTGGTAAAATAATCTACCACAAGGATGATATACACATGCCCCCCGGCCAAGTGAGGGTTACATGTAATAAAATTGATACCCCAATTTGCGAATGGACTGATGGAATTTATAGGGTGGAGAGTAGTAGGTGGAGTGCACATCTTACGATCAAAAATTTGGCAATTGTGGCATTTCTGGACTGCAGTGATACAATCTTTGAATAAGGACAGCCAGAACTAGCCAGTGCACAAGATCTTTAGGGCTGTGGTATACCTAGACATATGACTGCCACACGCTCCAGAGTGATAGTCATTAAGAACCTTTTTAGCCTCGTCATGAGTTAGAAAATCTCAGAAAACAGAATCCACCCCACGACGATAAAGAGTATCTCCAATAATAGTGTAAGGTTGGGATTGGAAACGTATTTTCTAGCACTAAGATCGTGGGATGTCAGGCTGAAAAGATTGGGTTTGGAGATAGACAATGATATCCCCATACCATGGATCAATAGTGTTGATAAGGAACAAGGATTCATCCGCAATGGGTTCTTCCGCCACATGTATGGTATCAGCACGAGGGAAGTCACACATCAATTCTGCAAAAACCAAAGACTTCTTTGACTTGGCCTTTTCAAATTCCAAGTCAAATTCCTGCAGGATGAAAATCCATTTGGAATACTTGTCCCCTAGCAATTGTTTAGTTAAAATGTATTGCATAGGGTTACAGTCAGAAATGACGGTGGTTTTACGAAGTAAAATGTAATGACGAAATCTTTGAACAACTTGTACTGCTGCCAAGGCTAGTTTCTCCACATGTGAATATTTTAACTCAGTCGGATTTAGAGTCCGACTAAGATAATAGATCACATGTTCACTCTCGAATTCATCCTTTTGAACTAAAACCATCCCAATGGTGGAATGGGAAGCGGCGAGGTACAAGAAGTAATCCTGGTTGTAGTGGGAGGATACAATAATGACGCATGGGTCAAAGCGTATTTAAGTGCATCGAAAGATTTGTTAGCTATCTCATCCCAAAGAATGGAGTGTTCTGTTTCAACAACCTGGTGAAACCTTTTGTAATCTCAACGTAGTTAGGAATGAAATGACGTAAAAATTTTGCTTTCCCTTGCAAAATTTGGAGTAGGCGAAGAGTCGAAGGAGGTGGTAATTTGACAATGGCTTCGACCTTCGAAGGATCAAAACGAATGCCAGCTTTGGATACAACAAATCCCAGTAAATGACCCATTTCTATACAGAAAACACACTTGTGGGGATTCAGCCTAATCCGATAATGCCTACATCTCATAAAAATTGCTCGTAAATGGGTGAGATGCTCGGCTCTATGTAAAGAATGGGCAGGTAAATCATTGAGATAAGGCTGCACAATGTGCTTGATGTCATGAAATGCATAAGACATAGCCCTTTGAAAAGTTTCCCTGACGTTTTTCAATCCAAAAGGTAACTTGCAATAAGCAAATGTCCCCCATGGATAGGTGAAAGCAGTTTTTGGTTGATCGGCAGGTAGAATTTTAATTTGATTGTAACTGGAAAAACCATCCATAAAGGATAAAATTTCGTTGTCGGCACAATCATCGATAATTTGATCGATATAGGGTGGTGGATAATTGTCCTTGGGACAAGCATGATTAATATCCCTATAGTCAATACATATTCTTATTATCCCTTGTTTTTTAGTAACCAGAACAATATTCGATACCCAATCTGTTAAAGGAATTGGATAAATGAAACCTTCTTTAAGTAATTTCTCAACTTCTGTTTTGATGGCAGCAGCTTTTCATGGGTGTATCTGACGCAAACGTTGCCGGACGGGTTTAGCAACCAGGTGAGTTTTGATCTCATGAACAACAATTGAAGGATCAGTTCCTGGCATTTCCTCATAGGACCAGGAAAACACGTCACAGAATTCTTGAAATAGGTCTTTATATGTTTGGACTTCAGTGTCTGTACAAGAAGCACCTATGTGAATGTTTTCAACAATCCCAGGTTTGACTGAAATGTCGATAGGAACCGTTCGACAAATATTTGCTAAATTTTGTTTAGAATCAGGATGTTTCAATGGATTATGCGGTTCTTTGACATATTCAACAGTAAAAATAAATGAAAACTCATTCTCAAAATGATCAATCTCAGGTTAAAATGAAGATCGAAGATGAAGATCTTCCCATGGTAACTCATCAACAGAAAAAAGTTCCCGAATTTGCTCATCGGTGTGAACAGTTTCAGAAAAGGTTGTCGAATCTGAGGTTGAGATTGAAAGTGATTCTCCATGGATCACATTCACTAGATCAAGATTCGTTGAACTTGAGTCGGAAAACGACTGTACAGCCTGATAAGAAACTTCAAAGGGATTTAAAGGCATGGCATCACCAAAAGAGTCCACCTCGGAATCGAATGGAACGATCCAAGGATCATCAAGAAAAATGGATTCTGAAAAAATTATATGAAAAGTCATGAAAGGAGACGGTATGTTGGCAGGAGGGAATGAAAAAGTTCTGAGTAAACCAGAATCTTTAACTAATCCTACCCCAACATCCTTATAAGGGATAGCGATTTTACCAACATGTTGAATACTCTCAGCAGAGGATGGGTTGGATGAAAAGTAAGTTAACTGATCTATTGTAATGATCTTTCCATTATGTGGAAACTTAATAAGCCTAAAGACTGATGAAACAACAACAGTCATGGCATAAGACTAGCTACGACCCAAAAGAAGGTTGTAATCCAGAGGGGCATCAACCACCTCCACATCTAGATTAACAGTTTTTCCTTCAACCCCTGTAGGTAAGTCCTACAAAATTCCATAAGGATGAAACCCTCAGCCATCAAAGGCCTTCAGAATCATCGAGGATTGATTAAGTGTAGGAGAACCAAGGGCTTTCCAACACTGTATCGACATAATACATGTTGAAGCTCCCTCATCAATCGCAGTCCTAAAGCAAGGTTTGTTTTTGACTAACACTAGAATCTGGAAAGCCATTTGATGAGGTAAACGAGGTGTACTATTTTATAATCGAAGACTATGAGGTTTGAGTCCTGAAGATCAACAGCTCCTATAGCCGACAATAGCAATTTACGTTGTGCTGGACAGGATTGTAGCACCTCCAAAGTCGATATTGTTGAAGGGGAAACGGCTAAATCTTCAACAATGTTATAGTTCTAAGTAGCTCTCGCATGTGGATTGAAAGCTGACTTCCGAAGTATACCTTTAGCAGGCGGTTTGATTACTAAGTTTGGATTAGGTTTCTCAATCTGTAACGGATCGGAACCAGACAGAGTTGAGGTTGATGGATTGGAATTGGAAGATTCCACTTCCTTACCACCAATAGGACTCTTACTTCCATAATCTTGCTATCGTGTCACAATCCTTACATGGGACATCATCATTATGGGCTCTTCTGAGGCACTAGAGGAAGAACCTATCATCTTACTGTCTTGACTTGGAAAAGGATCCTTCAAAACAACAGGTGTTTGAGAACCTTTAAAGATTTTCGCAACCTCAGTGCGATGTGGACAATCTCTTGTAAAATGCTCCTCATCACATATGAGACAAGGATAGCAAGGTTTACGTTTCTTGTCAGTAGATTTAGGTTTATCTGATTTCTCCTTCGAGTTTTTCTTATTCTTCTTCTTGCCTTTCTTCTTACCGCCAGATTTTGATTTGGCCATAGATGATTCTACGACATGAACATCGGTAGAAATTTCAGTTGAAGACTCTCCCTTCGGGGAATCTGGTAAAGTTATAATAGGAGAAGAATTCTTGGAGGATTTCTTCTTACTTTTGGTATTAATAGTACCAATCATACCGTCAGCGGCATGAGACCTTGAGGGAGGTGCAGTTATTTGATTTTGTTTTGGAAGGTCGGGGATTTTCTCATGTAAAGTACCTATCTACGTATAAACTAAGTCAAGGTACTAAGCTTGAGAAATTACTTGCTCTTCAGTAACTACTCCTGCCTTGGCTACATCTTCAGTTATTTTAGGTAATAACAATTTTACAAACCATTCTACCAAAAATTGGTCCGCGATAAAAACTTTCACTAAATGACGTCAACGTCGCCATTCATGAATATGGTCTAAAATATATGTGGACGTCAACTGTTCTAATGAAGTTAATAATTCCGTTCCATTTTCATATTGGACTGGCAGCTAAAAATGAGTAAGGAAGGAAGTGGCTAACTGACTAAAATTGTAAAAAGAGCCTCGTGGAAACTCACTGTACCACTTGGCTGCAAGGCCAATCAAAGTGCGTTGAAAAAGATGAAGACAAATTGAATCATCTATAATGGAATTCGATGCACACCAGAGATGGTAAGTCATCGCATGATTTGATGGATCTTCTCCTGACTTCCCCTCAAACTTTGGTATATCACTGGGCAACTTATTCGGCATTGGAAAGCCAAAATGGAAGATAATTAATGGGATCGTTCGTAAGGTGTGACAAGTCAGGTAAATCCAAAGTTGCTATAAATGGTAACTAACGGTTCGGATCCCGAAAACTTGGGGTCATAAGACCAGCCCCAGGAGGAGGATATCTAGGATAACTTGGAATCGGATTAGCATTTGGGATATTATATCCCTCTAGAAATCAATGATTAACCGGACCATACTAGGATTGTTGAGGTTGTTGATAAGTATACCCAGGGTATGGTTGATACTGATAAGCTAGGCTCTGCATAGCAAGACCGAATTGGTATTGTCCCTGGTACGGTTGATAAGTAAATTGAGGTTGACTTGTGACAACCATACTAGGCCCAGGTTGTCCTACAAGCATTGAAACCAGAGTACAGTTTGTAGGTCCGGACTGAGGTAAAGAGGCTCGAGGAGTTTATATAGGAACAATAGAAACTGGAGCTGCTGATACTCCAGAAATAGGTGGGGTGGATTGAACAGAGGTTGCAGTAGTCGCAGCAGACGTTTGGGGCAGAGTTCGAGGTGAACTAGGCCCAGGCTGATGAACTACCCCAAGAGTAGAAGTTTGAGTAGTAGGCTGGACAAGTTGCTAGGGTGAACCAGAAACCAAACGCTGTCCAGATTGAGATGACAACTGCACATTGGGTTACGAAGTCTATTGATCCCACACCATGTTCATTCTAGGGTATGGACCCATAACAGGTTGAGCATATTGAGGGCCAAAACCAGGTTTAGTGTAAGGTTGATAATTATATGGTACATTTCCCATTCCTTGAACAAATGATTGACTTGAAGGTGGTTGGAAACCTTGAGGTTGGTATTGACCTTGAGGTTGGTACTGAACTTGTGGTTGGTACTAACCTTGAGGCTGGTACTGATCTTGAGGCACATATTGAAACTGAGGTTGACCTTGAGGTACATATTGGTACTGGGGTTGACCTTGAGGAAAATACTGTCCCGTAGGGATGTAATATCCTTGAGGTTGCCCCCCAAGTAGTAATGGACTACCTTGAGGTTGCCCCCCAGGTGGTATTTGAGTACCTTGCGGCTGCCCCCCAGGCGGTATTGAACTACCTTGAGGTTGCGGGTTAGGAGTAGTACCAGACATCACTTCGACACTTAACGGTTTATTTCTGCTATTACCAGGAGATACTACATATTTGATGGGTTGAGGAGATGCTCCTGAAAACATACCTGATAAAGACTGATACCTAGGAGGAACAGAAGGACCGCCATGTAAAAATGTTTCTGGCGTCTGAGAAAACAAGGATGACTATCTCGACATATTCAAAGGAGGATAATAACCTCTGGGTGTTGGATGGAAAGGAAATTGAGGTGGTGAAGATGCAAGACCTAGATTTTCTAAAAAGTTGGTCAACGAAATATACCAAGCATCACCTCTAATGGGACTGTAGAAAATGGATTCACGCTCCCTAAGTTCGATAGCTGGTTTATTTTTGGGGATGTTTATACCTTCGTCCGGACTTACAAGTTCTTCTATGGAAATGAATCTAGAAGGAAGATTCTGGGTAATGATACTTTCTACCCTGGGTGAACTAGGACCACTATAAATAGGAGAAGCAAATCTCGAAGATGGAGTAGTAGCAGGTTCAGAGATTTCAGGTTCCTCGGCTAATGAACTAGTAGGAGTAATACTACCAGTAACTTCGTAAAATGAAATCGGTTCAGAAATATGTTCTGTTGCTTGAACTAGATAATCAGGATGTATGATTAATGAAGACTCTTCGGCCTCCAGTGACCCAACTCTACTTTCACTAGGTGTGACAAGAGCTCGCAGCCCTTCAAGTTGACTTGGTGTAAATTCAGGAGGCTGCCCCCAAAGTCGACGGGATTGTCTTGGTAATTTAGCCACGATTAATTATTTAATTACTTCACACGAAAACAAAGAAAATCTCAAGAAAACCACCTAAAGTCTCTAAAGAACCAAACAATTTGAAGCACATGCCTACTAAATCTAGGAGATTAAAACACACACAAACAGTATCTTTCTGGATCGAAAACACTAGTTGGTGATGAAATCCAACGTCGCAGAATTCAATACAGAAATGGTGGTTGGAACAGTTACCCCGACAAATTGCTTAATGAAACAGACTGGCACAAGTTTCTCCACTATAACCATCTCGAGTGAAGATAACCCCCCAGAGAGTCCAAGTGAGTCTAGTCGACGTCTGCTCCAAGTACAGTGGGATCTTCCCTCCACCTTCACCTAGGAAATAATCCTATAGATTATGGCCACTAAGGTTACCAACGAAAACAAATATACCTGGGGGAACAGTCTACAATCCGATATGCACGCAAGGGCAGAGTAACAAGCTCAATCCCCTTGAAGGGTCCTTGACATAATCCAAGGTTTACCAACAAGTGACCCCAGGCTCCTCAACAATGGTCAATCCGAGGTTTACCGTTTTTAATACGTGAATATCTTTTATCATTCCCAATGAGGAAGGATTGATTCCCACACTGGTTCATATATGATCTTGTGCTTCTTCTTTAAGAGGAGCTTTCCCAGAGCATAGATGTAACAATTGGAATTTCTCCCTACCGCAAGATCAACTACTTGTTTGTATAAACTATCTTGGAGAGTTAATTACTCCCTACTCCAAGATACTAGCCTAAGCTATGTTGGTGAAAAGAGTCCTAGAAAATAAAAAGATTGCTAGATGGATTTTAATTCAGCGTTAATTTTATTGGTTGTTTCTTAATTCAATGGGTGCGGAGATGAAACTTTATGGTGTGAAGACTCGACCCCAAAACACAAAAAAATGCACCTAAGATGATAAAAAATAGCTTTTCTTTTCAATGAATTTCTAGCTAAGGAAGAGTTGAAAATGCAATGCTTTGAAAATCAAATCTTTCTCTTAACATACAAATGAAAGGAAAACTTTTTATCTTTTTCAAAGAACTTCAAAAACAAGACTACTAATCACACTCACGGAAAATCCCTTCGCTTCCCAACAATTAAAAACTACAAGAACAAACAATTCTTTCAAGAGAGCTTTTAATATTTCTAAAAAAGTCTAGAGACTATTGAAAACAAATTTTTCAACAAGATGCTATAATTTCTACGAAAAACTCAAAACTATAATCTAATCTTGAGATCTAAACAAAAATGGATTGAAAATAAACTTGAAATGTTTTTGAGGATGCTTAACTTAGTTTTTCAGCTAACTAAGGATCAATTTGTTCAGATCAACAAACTAATCACAAACACCCAATTATTTTTTAATAAAAAATGAAATTTGAAACTTTCAATCAAGTTTAATCAAAGTTTTGCAAAAGAGAAAAATGGGATCTAGCTCTCTTCAAGGATAGATTTCATAAACTAGTCAAACTCAGCAAGAAGACTAGAGATACCAGGGTGATCTAAGGCTCTAAGGCTTCTGATCTCTGAGCTATTACAAAGACCAAGCAAAAATCAATCCAACAGGAAAAACTTCTAGAAAATCACTTCAAACAAGAATGCCAATGAAAACTAACTCACAAGGAACTTTTGTCAAGACAAGTGCAGATCTGGGCATAAACTAACAGGTATGGAGAAAAACTAAACCTAACTGGGCAGAAGGATCTTAGGTTTTTCAAAATTTTGACAGGGTCCACAGGCTCCCAGTAAAACCAGGTGTGGTACTACTCTATGTTATACTGTAACAATGCAGATAGGTCCGCACTGTACCTAACGCAGAAGGTGTGGTCCTCTTCCAAAAATCTGAAAAATAAAAATCAAACTAGGATCTAACAAATACCCAATCCCACACACATCAAGGCAAAATTAGAAACCAAAACTCAAGTTTCTCAAGTCAAAGCAGAGACAAATCAAAAACCAAAACCAGTCCCTAGTGGAGTCACCAATTTGTTGGCCGGATAAATCATTCTTGCAGACAAGACTGATCTCCCTAGTATCAAATGATATCTAGCAACAAGCAGCACAAGCAAATCTACTTATCTCTAAACATGTTTCAATTCATAAATGAAAACTAAGAGGTGTAATAGACCCTACCTCTGTCCAATGCTTGTTTGTGGTAGCTTTGTTCCAACAGCTTCAAGCAGTTCCCTTTTAATAACCTGCATACACAAACAAACACACATCAAAGAACACCTGCATAGATAATATAATAAAACATGTTCATTATGAAGATCAAGGAGCTCATAAAATAAACCATTAGAGACAGTTCATTGAGAAAAAAAAACTTGATTGTATTAACTTTATGAATAAAAGAACCTTAGAACCTTTGCCTTGATGTTGCATAAGCTCTTTCTAGGGTCTAGCAAGAATATCCTCTACTTTGACAAGCCTCACTCACTTCCCAAATGAAATGAAAGGTATGTGATCTCTCCTCTCACAAGCTCAAAAAGGAAGTCTAATTTCTAGCAGCATTTACCCTTAAGAATCTTCAACTTTCAACCTCCCCTACAACCAACCCAATGCCTGAATTTATAGTGCAAATGGAGGAAGTTGCAGGTCCACCATTGAAGGGATAAGTCCCTCCTTCAATGGGATAATCACCTCATATCATGGAGTTAGCTCCCTTAGTTATGGAATGGATGAACCAAGGTGGAGTGGACTTGCCAGCGTAATATTCCTTCTAGAAGCATCCAGAAGTGACCCAACGTGAGTTTTTAAGAGCGAACTCATGCCTTTTTAACTTTTACAGGGGTTCGCACCCATCACTTAACAGACAAAGCGGTCAGGTTCGCAGGGGACATGACCATTGGGTGTGACACCACAAGCAATACTAGGATAAAGTGTGAAACCAAGATTTAAGATATTTTTAAGGTCTTTCTCCCATTTTCAATGTTTGACATGAAGAGATGAGGCTTAAGACTTACAAACGAGCTATGTATGAGTGATGATGGACTCACAAAAACTGTAGAAAGTCATGGTGACAATTTTTTGTGTAACAGGCATGGCGTCCATGGAGGGGTGTTAAGGGATGATAATGGAAGTATTTTATTTACCTTCAAATTTCATTAGGAAAAGCCACCAACAACATGGCGGAGTTAATGGCCATGGAACAATGTCTTGAGTTCCTAGTTCAGGAAAACCACTAAAATATGATCATTGAAGCTGATTCTGAGTTAATCATTATCTCAGTCAAGAGAATAAGCTGAGGAATGAAACCGGAAAAGGCCTCAAGAAATTGGAGGTTGATCCAAGTCTTTTAATGGATTCACAGTCACCTATAGAGCCTGAGAACAATCAGTTTTTCACATGTGTGAAGAAAGGCCAATAAATTGGTAGATTTTCTTGCCAATCAAGGAGTGATCTACACAGATAATAGAGTGGCGTCGATCTGGCAAGAACTCCCTCGAAACATATTAAAAATGGAGTGTTAAAACCAAGCAAATGAAGATAAGATAGTGTTCCTTAAAAGAACCATGGAGGCGGGCACAACTGACCAACAGTTGTGAGTCTAGAGGTTTGCTCACTATCGGGTCTTTTGAGAGCGGCTTGTAGTGGTCAACAGGCGATTCCCAGGTTTTTATGTTCACTATAGTTTCCAGTTGCAACAGTGAAGACAAATTGGCTTTATGGACAATAGGAAGAATGGTGGATTCTTTAAAACAAAACAGGTCCAGAAGGGTTGACGTAGCAAATGGTCAAGAGCCAGAGTCCATCGGAGGCCATGAAGCCAAAAGTTTTTCTGCTTGGCCTACTATACTACGACCCAAGAAGTTTTATGGTGTTTGCGGCACACAAAAGAGGGAAGCAGTTTTTCCTTTCTGGGAGCGATTCCACACAGTGTGCTCCACGTGGTTGTGGGGGCAGGAGGAATACCACCCTCATCACACGCTAACGTGCGCAAAGGTAGGTGGGTGTTATATCAGTCTCAACCGTTGGATCATACAAAGTAGATCAACGAATGGGATCGATCATGCATGTCTGCGGGTCCCAGTGATAAACGACGGGCTACTTATCATAGTGAAATTGTCCATAATCGTTAGATTGAACAGACAGGTTCAACGGTTAAGATTAAAATGGAAGTTAGGATTTGGCAGGAAGCGGGTGTCCTAGGTATCAAAAGACTTTTCACTTTGGCCATTGAGCTGCAGGTTAAGGAGTCGGGCACAAGCGAAACCTTTATATTATTGACTATTCTGTTCTTTTTGGGTCAGTATCTTGGCTCCTGAACCTTTCTTTTGAGAAATGTAAGGTTTGGTTGTACAGAGGAAGGCATGTAATTTTTGCCTGGTTTTCAGGTTTTGATGTGGTCTCTCCATGGTCAACGACCATGTGGGAAATCTTGTAATTTATGTACTTTTTTTTATGATTAATGAAATTGAAGGTCCGACTCTTGCATTAGCAAAAAAATATGTTATGATATGTGGTATATTGACATGTACATTTATTATGTGATGATATGAACTTAGGAGGATATTATGATGTGAAACATGTGGTACTTGTATGTAGATTTATGACATGCATAATTTTTTGATAACAAGGATGTTATGTTCTCATCAAGACGTGCAAGAGTTGGCATGTGAGTTATCTTCTATGATTTTATAATTATAATTAATGCATCGGATGTATGTTGAGATGTGGTGATTGACAAGAAATCCACAATGGGCCATGAGGGTTTGTTTATTTCATGATCTTATGGGTGCCCATACCTGCCAGGGTGAATATGTAACACCATATGGGCTGGGGAAAAACTCAATCAACACTACATATGCCAGTTGTCCCTTTGTCTTGTATAGCTCTTGATGGATAGCTCTTGAGGAGCTATGGAACCATCTTGAGGAGGTCAAGTGCCTAATATTGGATTGGGATGTTGAAGTCTCATGGGGGTGTAAGGACTTCGATACATGGGGCTGTGCACCTTAGTGAGTGTGGAGGGAGTGGGTCAGCCTTGCGAGATGCGCGAAGTCATTGAGTATTGGGAACGGATTCCTGCCTTGGGGTAGATGAGGTCTGAGCCAGACATGATCCTTGGGGATAGCCTTGGGCTATGGTATAAACCAATGAAGCTTATGCCTGGTTCCGAAATTGGGAAAAAGGACAAAGATTCCTTGGGATTTCCTGGGTGTTGTGGAAACTTTCGATTCCTGTCGGTTATACTAGTTCAGCAGAGGGTGCGGGGCAAATGTGAAGTAATAAACAACTAAATAAAATATAATGTTAAATGATTCAAATTAACTTAGACGGAGTTCCTTAAAGAGGGGGAGTATGTAATGTCCCCTAATAATAATAATAATAATAATAAATAAATAAAATAATATTTTTTTCTAAGTAAAACTATTCTATTAGTATGAAAAAAAATATGAGTACAACGAGGCTTTGGCCTCAGTGTTGCAGAACATCATTTGTCCAAAAATATATCAGTCTAAGCTTGACTGCCCCATCGATGGGGAAACCAGTCTATGAATGTAGAAAAACCAACACAGGAGTTACTAGGGGTTACCAGTTTTAACCAAAAAACCAGACAGTGTAAAAATAACGAAGGGAAATTTTTTAACAAAATACATCGTAACAGAAATCATCCAGTCAGAAAAAGAACACACCAACTGGCAGAAGACGATACCTGGCTGCCAAGTGTCAATCTTGAAGGTCGTCTGGTGTAGGCACTTCCTCGATGAGACACACGTACTTGTGCCACTCGTCCTCCTCTCTTGATGTGCCACTTTGAATTCCATGAACTGGTTGGGTGCCAACGAAGCTACCTTATGCTGCATACAGGCCAGGCATGTCTCCTGCCCTGCCTCTTGGTGCCTGCGTGTCTCCGACTCTACCCTCAACATCCTGCCAATTGCCAACCAACTCTTTTCCGTGCACGGTGGTAACATCCTCAACCAGCTACTACTTGCCTGGATCACGGGCGCTCCTGTTCCTTTGAGCGGCCCTCTGCCACTCACCATTGTTCTCTGGCAGAGCTTCCTGCGGGTCATTTTCCTCAGAGAAGGTGATGGGGACTATGGCGGTGATAACAGGCCTGCACAGGGTGATATGGAAATGAAATTGAGTTGTGTGGGAAGCGGGGTGAGGGGGAAGGGGAAGATTGGCCGTATGAACAGCTGAGTCCCTCCTGCTTGCACCCTGGAGCAGAGCTTGTCCTCTGCCAATGAAGGTATCAAGATACTGGCCAGCAAAGGAGCTATGAGGATTTCAAATGTCAAGAGAAAAAGAGGGGGAGGAAGATTCTGGGCTGGGCATATCTAGAGGACGGATGCCTCCCCCATGACTGCCTCCTTCTCTACTATGCATTCGGTGGCAGATGCAAGCCATGGCAGTATTCAACGCAGAGTTACCATTGGGGAAATTGGCAGAATGGCTAAGCAGAGAGCGAGCGGAGTAAGGCTGAGCAGGACTCAAATTGCAGAGCCCGGTGTGGGAGAAGTGATACCCATTACCAAGGTCCACGCAACTGAGCATCCAACAATGACTTCCCATGACTGTGAGAGAACATGGCTCCGCAGCTTGAGGAGGGAAAATGCTATGGAGCAGAGGAGGAATAACAACGCTATGGTCTATG
This sequence comes from Pinus taeda, assembly GCA_000404065.3. Classification (NCBI taxonomy): domain Eukaryota; kingdom Viridiplantae; phylum Streptophyta; class Pinopsida; order Pinales; family Pinaceae; genus Pinus; species Pinus taeda. The sequence goes on from APFE030183921.1 coordinate 27,382, forward strand.
GAGGCCATTGCGATAAACATGGTGGAGAAATATCCACTGGAGCACCCTATTAAAGTCACATGCAAGGTGCCATGAATTCCTTTCAAGTTGGCTTGGGAGGGGATGCAGACGGCCATGTGGCTAGTCCTGTCGCTGCCCTTCCATCTAGTCACCATTAATGGCATGGTTTTCACCCACATCCGGGTGTGCTCCTTCACCCTGTACCAATTCACTCTGCACCAAATCATTGTAATCCTGTAGTTGGGTGTTACCAGGAATAGTGTCCACTTAGAGCTGTTATTCCCACTAAGACTGGTAGCTATCTTAGAAACAAACAAGTTAAAACTACTTTCATTCTCCTTTCTGAAAAATAGACAAGAGGGGAACATGGGACATCAACCTTTCTCTTGTACTTGGTTCCTTGCTCGGTTTCTCTCCTTCTCAATAGATCTTTTCTGCTCCTTCTTTGTCTACACAGCTTCAGAGAGCACCTGTGGAATCAAAGCAGTGTAATACTATCGAAGAACAGAGATCTATATTCATAAATAACACAGGACCAGATATGTATTAACCACACAAATGCATATACAATCAAACATACACAAATGTGGCAGAAAACTTGAATAGCTTTATTAATATCAAGAATAGCAAGAGGATTACAACCAATTGTTCTGACCCAGCATCATCCTCCAACAAGAAAGCCCTTCTTCACCTCAAGTAAAGCTTAGATCACCCAACGCTATGAAGTTACACTAGAAAGCCAACAACACTTCTCTACAAGATACAAGATTCCAACGTCCAACCTCCTGGATCTCTGGGATGAGAGATCTATATATAGATATTTGCAAAGGTGTGAGTCAGCTCTGGGTTTTTTATTAGTGTCATTCCACTGATAGTTCTTGGCTCCACTTGGATATTTCATTGATCTCTTACTCATCCTTGGACGAATTCTGAGGGGCAAGTGTCATATGAGAAGTTTCTAGAAGATTCCTTGATCATCCACTTAGCAAACTGTCTGTGCCACTTGTCTATTCTCGTCCATCGCACCCTATAGAAGGAATTTTCAGTATGCATCACACCTCCCATGTGTACAAGGTGAGATGCATTGCACCCTGGCCATGCAGCAATCAGTATGGTCCAATTTCGACCAGTTATGAGCAGTTTTATGTGGAGAACTTCTCGGAGATGATGTAATCAGTTGACCTTGTTCTTTTAGGGTGTGAAGCAACACTTTTAAGGACATAGGATCCCTTGGTTTATGGACATTTATGATTGGGGTTGGAGTTCCCAAAAATGTCTATAACAGTTGCCCCCAAAGCATGAGGTCGTTAATCTTTTGATGTCGGGTGAAATGCTTTATCATGAGGATCCGAAGTTTTTTTGAGCTGGAAGGCGACCTGTAATAAGATATAATACAATACATTATCCTCATAATATTTTTCATGATCTAGCTAAGGCAGGCATTCCCATGCTCAGCTTCATAAATTCATTTTCATGTACATAGGACAGACAACCGTCTGTGTAGCAGACTGATGATTCGGACGGAGTCATCATCCTTTGATTTGGATGCTCATATGTTTGGCAATGATGTACATTTGATGTCTTTATATTCCTGAATATATCGCATCCCAGATCGATGAAACTAGATTTGGGGTCTTCAAAACTCGTTCAATCTTCACTCGGAGTACAAGTTGATCCATGTGAAAGATATCTGGAGTCGAACATGGAAAGACATCGCCTGATTACCAACCAATGATGTAAGTTGTTAATAGGCACGAGAGGAATCACCAATAATGACAATGACCCTCAAGGTACTACAGTACAATTCACGTGGTGTGAAAAAGGGACTTGGCGTCGAACACCACGCAAAATCTCTTGACTGAAGGCCATTGATGTAAACCTGTCGCCGAGAGTGAGAAACTTGCCATTGAGGCATGCAAGCTTCAATGTACTGAAAGGGGTTGTTCCTAGGTCGACTTCTTGGATAATGAGCTGATATCGATAAGAAGTGACCTGTCATAGGAGGGCCTTAATGAATCTCACATCTACGGCATGGAACGGAGCAAATGATTTTGGAGGTGAAAATGATCTGATGATACAGGGTTCAGGGTGGCAGTCATGAAATAATGGAGCGTGAATGTACTGTAGCGGATGAGACACAGGTGAATTCTCTAAGTGACTTCTCTTGAACATAGTGGCGACACTGACGATAGATTGGTAGTGTTAACCCCAAAGATGGATGGTGTGACGGACCAATGGTGATACGACCGGTGAACGGAACAACCCAACCCGACTCGGATGCAGGGTGAAAGTGTCATGTTCAAGAGCGACTTGCTACCGATAAAGTTTTTTCAAGTTTTCTTCCCAATTTTCCCTAGTCATTGCTGACCAGTACCTCTTTATTTTTGTCAAGCTTGAGGAGGATAACATATTCTTGTTCTATAATCCACCCTTCAGGTAAACTCGTCGCTATGTTTTAACGAGCCTAGCGACAGTGAAACTCATTCTTGTCCATTTGGACAAGTTTGTCGCTATTGATTTTAACGATTTTAACAACAATGATAACTCGGTCCTTTTTCATTTTTAGAGAGTCTGACAAGGGATGGAAAGGAAACTCCAATAATCCTTTTTCGTCATATAATCCATTAAGTCCAAAAAAGTATAAAATAATAAAAAAGGGATGAATTTTCGATAGTTTTAACGAGCTGAACAAGACAAGCGCTCAATCTTTTTGTGTAATAATCCCTCAGGTCCACAAAGATTAAAATATAGAGGAGGGATAGCACTTCCGATGACTTTAACGAGCTGGAGAGGCCAATCGCTCAGCAATCTTTTCATATTTTACAAGTCAGGTGAAAAGAGCTTAAAGGAGACTCGTTTTTTTGAGGAATGAGTGATAAGTTCAGGTAGCAACTGATTCCAGGGAAGGTTTGGAATTTTCCAATCACAACCAGTGTCACAAGGATGGCTAATAGAATCACTCGTCACAGATGTTTCTCAAAAAGGGTAAACAATCAAGTGGAGTCATATGATCGGCCAAAACAGAGTGGAGGTGATGATGAGAACACGACCAAGGCTCAAAAGCTGATGATAATGCATTCACAATGGTTATTTACTGGAGATTGGTTCATTTTTTAATGAGCTTAAACTCTTGGGGAAACATTTGCTCATTTCTTAGGTTTAATTTTTAATGAGCTTGAACTCCACATAAAAAGCTACTCGTGGCGAGTTTATTTTTTAGCGACCTTGAACCCTGCGGTAACACTGCTCGTGATAAGTTTGCATGCCCCCAGCATAATAACGCAAATCGAGGCGCATGCCCCCCAAGCTTCATTTCATTCAACTTGGTGGTTGGAATGAAGGTTTACTTTCGAGATTTTTAAAAGACTCGATTTGGAAAGGGAGTTGTTTCATTTTTTAATGAGGTTGACACAGTAAAAGAACTATCCTCATGGCGACCTTTGATCACAACTCATAAGGGGTTATGAAGGAAAGATTTGGTTCCAATTCCCCCAGTACATAATGTACAACATCACTCAATTGATCATCAGATGATGTAGCTATGGTAGGGCTTGGAGGCATTGCCTCGCGATGATCCACACTATCAAAATATTTTGAGTTCTTCTTCATTTTTGTTGATGTAGAAGATCTCATGGGACAGGTTTCCACTGTGGCCACTTCTGCCAGCTTACTCAGAGGCGGAAGGAAAAAAGTCCCAATTAAGGAAGGGCCTTTTAGGAGGCCTACTCTAATATTTTGAAGTGACTGAGAACTTCCGTGGATCATCGGAATGCTTCCCGTAACTTGTGAACTGTTGGGGAGAAATGTTTGTTGGTCGACGATTGTGATTCCTCCTTGGAAGGGAAATGCAATCTTTCTGAAGTACGTCAACACAATGGCAGCCATAACATATATCTAGGGCCTTCCCAGTAGGATTTTGTAATCGAGGTTTCCGTTGATAACTTCAACATCAATTTCTATTGTTTTTCCCTCCAGTTCGACTTGCAAGTTACTTAAAATCCCATATGGAGTGTATGTTCGCCCATCAAATGCTTTTAACGTCGTTGACGATCGTGACAAGGGTGGTGAGCCTAAATTTTTCCAGCAACTCATTGACATAATACATATAGATGCCCCCTCATCAATAATTGTTCAATGAACAGTTTTGTTGAGGGCTTTCACTTGAATAAGGAAAGCTAGTTGAGCTG
>APFE030183921.1:31588-73120 GCA_000404065.3 Pinus taeda
CTGAGGGTCATATCCTTTGTGATCAAAGGCCACAAGATTGGAATCCGCTGGGTCAATCCCACCTATCGCTGATAATAAAGCCTACTTTTGGGAGGGGAAATTTTGGAATACTTCAAGTGTCGACATAGCGGATGGCGATTGGGACATATCCTCCACTATATTATAATGTTTTGTTACTCTGGCATGAGGATTAAATGTCGATTTGTGTACTACTCCCTTTGGCGACTTTATCGTTAGCTCAAGAACGATGGGTGGCACAACTTCAGTCGAAGTTGTTGTCGAACTACTAGGTTGATCTGTAGCCTTGTTGTTCGACATCTGTGGATTTCCATAATCTTTATTCCTTGTCGATATCAAAGCATCATTTTGTTGTTTCGAAATGGACAACATAAGCACTTGGGACGGGGAAGCATTGTCGCTAGCAACCAAATTTGTTCCTAGGTTCGAAAACGGATCAATCAATACCGCTGAGGTTTTTGAATTCTTGAAGAATTTTCTAAGCTCAGCTTTATCTATATAATCTCTTGTCCGATGATCCTCATCACATATCTGACGCCCTGAAGGAGGTTTCCTTTGCCCATAAGGGTTTGTAGAAGATTTTTTAGGAGATGAATCCTCTTGTTTCTTCTTTTTCCCATTCTTTTTCTTCTTCCCTCCTGGTTGCTTTGGTTCTTTGCCTTTGTCAGTCGACATGGCATTAACCTCCGAGGCAAGAAGTTTGTCATTTGCATTTTGACTAGAAACCGTACAGGATTTCTTTGACGTAGCCTTTATGGTTTTCATGCTAGTCGTACCTATCATGCCATTGTTGACATGAGAGTATTTGTTTGATTAGGAGGGGGAGGAATGGAAAGATCCAGTCTAAGAGCATCAGGGATTTTATCGTAGAGTGTGCCAAACTAAGTATAAATCAAGTCTAGATATTGTGCACGAGCAATAACTTGCTCTTCAGTGACAACTCCTCCCTTTGCCACATCTTCTGTAATAGAAGGTGACAATGACTTAATAAACCATTCAGACAATAGCTGATCAGGAACATATGTTTTTACCACTCTACGATGACGTCCGCACTCATGAATATGATCAGATATGTGAGTGGTTGTCGTTTGTTTGAAATTGGTAAGAAGCTCTGTTCCCGTTTCGTACCTTATGGGTAGCTGAAAATGGGTTAAAAAGGTTGTGGCTAGGGTACTGAAGTTATCAAATGAAGCTCTAGGAAATTCGATATGCCATTTTGCTACCAGACCGGTTAAAGTTCGTTGAAAAAGGCGAAGCTTGATCGAATCATCGTTGAGATTGTTTGATGAACACCATAGATGAAAGGTCATCACATGATTCAATGGGTCTTCACCCGGATTTCCATTAAATTTAGGAATATCCGACGGAAGTTTATGAGGAATCGCCGGCCACCAAGGGGCATAAGAAATTATATCATTCATCAGCCGATTTAGATCTGGTAATTCTAGAGTTGCTACAGAGGGCAACTATTGATTCAGGTTAGTCAAAGTATACCCAGGATAAGATGGAATCGCCTGAGCAGTGGGTCTTTGCATACCAGCATAATGTATTTGATGCTGGTAACTTTGATAAGGTTGATGGGCATAACCATTATAGTATGGTTGTTGATAACCGCTTTGGAAATGTGGTTGCCCATTACTTACAAAGACTTGTTGCTCAGGTCCCTGATATGATTGCTAGAATTGTGATTGTTGATATTGAACTAGCCATGGTTGTTGAACCATTTGATGTTGTCCAATACTGGATGATTGACCAAGATGAGGAGTCATAGTACCTGTTTGAGCCTAAGTCACTCCAGATAAGGAGGCACTAACCTGAGGTTGTGATTGAATCCCTGAGACAAGAGGCTGTTGTATTACAACCTGAGAAACTTAGGGTTGACATACAATAGGTAGCGCTTGTACTTGTGATGCAGTCACCATAGCAGGTATAGTGGTAATATTTGACATAGGGTGGACTGGTTGCATTGAATATAAAACCCTTGGTTGCTGAGGCAGTATTGGTACCCAACCGCTGGATGTAATTCCAGTTTGACCTGAACTTTGATGTAAACTCCCATATGGTTGTTCTCCAAGAGGGAACAATGAAAAGGCATACTGCCCCCCATATGGTGGCAATACATTACTTAAAGGGTAGATTGGCCTTTGGAGACACATTGGATCAATTTGTTGAGTTTCAACATTAGAAATACCAGATGAGAATCTAGATGAAGAAATAGGAACTGACCATTTTGTCGAAACAGTCCCTGATTGGACTCCGGCTTGTTGCTGATAACTTGCCAGGACAGATGGCACACAAGTGAACATTGTTGGAGTAGAAGTAGGAGGTTTTTCTACTGCTGCATCAGATGGCACCGTCCTGGATGTCAACGATTTTTCAGAGATATTTATTCTATCGAAAAGATTTCCTAGCGATTCTATAGGAACTTGCAATGAAGGGAGACTAATTTCTAAGACCAACGAGGGAACAGTGACATTATTCCGATTAAAATAAATTTTAGACACTTTGACACAACTTGTTTTTTCAATTTTTAAGAGTCGAAAAAAAAAACAAAAGATGACTCTAGTCGCCTTCGATTTTTAATGAGCCTGAAGTGACAAGTGCTCAAATGGACCTTTTCTTTTAAGGAGTCTGAAAAGGAACGAAAGAGACTACTCTGGAAATCTAGACAGAGGGATTACAAAACCAATTGCAAAACTACAGAATACTTTTTACGATACGATAGTCAATCTTCCCAAATGCTATGTTCAGTGCATTGCGATCGATAGGGCGGCACGCATGACTTCCTAAGGATAAAGGATATAGCCTATTGTGGTCTCCCAATATATACTCGACGGTACGTGGGAACACAAGTCTGTACTAGCACTTGTCATCTCAAAGTGGAGGAAACACCCAACCAACAATGAAAACAACAGTTACCAGGTTTTATGAAACTGGAATATGTCTCTAGCCTAGACTTCTAGATGTTGTGCGTTAGGTTCCAAAGCGTTTTTAGATTCATTAAATTTATTTTATAGTTGATCTTGTTTAAAAATTTTCCTTTTAGGTTCACCGTGTGATGTGTATACAATTCCTAAAATGCAGTCTAAGATGATAAACAACTATTTGATCTTCTTTTGGCAATGAAAATCCTAGCTACTAAAGAAAGAGAACTGAGGGTCTTTCATCAAAGAGCGCAGAGCACACACTAAATGCACTTTCCTAAATCAAATCAAGTAGTCTATATGTAAATGCACATTCATGTATTTGTTTTTCATCCTTCTTAATGTATCAATGACAAGAAGAATGCTAAGTGCAAATCTGAATTATTTTCCAAAGCGACAATACTAACAAATTTCTTTTTCAAAATGAAGTGAAGGTAAGGACGACACTTTGCAATCTCGAAATGAAAATTGTTTTCGACACTTGAAAAACTACTAATTCAAATCAAATACAAGAGTAATAGTACAATCGACTATCAAGAACAATTGGATTCTCTTCTATGACCGAAAATGACACTTACGACACTTTTAGATCAAGAAACGACAGTCTGATTATGCTACTTCTTTGTAAAAGAGAACTGAAAATGGTGCACAATACATAAAAACACTTACAGTTCTTTGCACAATGGAGGCAGAATGATGGAAGAGAAGAGGGTTTCCATAGAGATATACTAACCATAGATAGCAAAACTCCTGAATAGATCTGAAAAGAGTGAAGAAAAACCAAAGTCTGAAGGTAAAATCAACCTTCTCTGACCATCGCACCTGTCACACAGGGAATCCAGTATGCATCCCACCTACTGCACACGGGAAGTGCGATGCATACATACTTCCTTGAAGAGAGGTTGCGATGGTACTAGTGCGAGACTTTTATCTAGTATTTGATCACAATTTGTAGTTCAGTTCAGGGATTTAGGCCGAGTAAGTGATGTTCAGTAAATATAAATCACAGGGGTTGATCTAAGGAGGTTACTAGAGCCACCACTAGGGCAATTAGAGTATTTGCAAATCAATTGTTCAATTTATAAACAAAACCCAGAGATACACTGAAGCAGCATTGATCTACTTTGCACTTGCATAGCAAATGCAGTTCGAAGGCTAGCTGGCTTGACTTCAAGCTCCGTCTGTAAGTTTAAAAAACAAACAAAAATAGACCAGCAAATAATCTATTCGCTCCCCAACGGAGTCGCCATTTTTTTATCGGGAATAGTGTCCACTTAGAGCTGCTATTACCACTAAGATTGGTAGCTATCTTAGAAACAAACAAGTTAAAACTACTTTCATTCTCCTTTATGAAAAATAGACAAGAGGGGAATAGGGGACACCAACCTTTGTCTTGCGCTTGGTTCCTTGCTCGGATCCTCTCCTTCTCGATAGATCTTTGCCACTCCTTCTTTGTCTACACAACTTCAGGGAGCACCTATGGAATCAAAGAAGCGTAATACTATCGAAGAAAAGAGATATATATTCATAAATAACATAGGACCAGATATGTATTAACCACACAAATTCATATACAATCAAACATACATGAATGTGGAGGAAAACTTGAATAGCTTTATTAATATCAAGAATAGCAAGAGGATTACAACCAATTGTTCTGACCCAGCATCATCCGCTAGCAAGAAAGCCCTTCTTCACCTCAAGTAAAGCTTAGATCACCCAACACTATGGAGTTACACCAGAAAACCAACAACACTTCTCTACAAGATACAAGATTCCAGCCTCCAACCTCCTGGATCTCTCGGATGAGAGATCTATATATGGATATTTGTAGAGGTGTGAGTCAGCTTTGGGTTTTTGATTAGTGTCATTCCACTGACAGTTCTTGGCTCCACTTGGAGATTTCATTGATCTCTTACTCATCCTTGGGCGGATTTTGAGGGGCAAGTGTCATATGAGAAGTTTCAAAAAGATTCCTTGATCATCCACTTAGCAAGCTGTCTCCACCACTTGTCTATTCTCATCCATCGCACCCTATAGAAGGACTTTTCAGTATGCATTGCACCTCCCGTGTGTACAAGGTGAGATGCATCGCACCCTGGCCATGGAGCAATTAGTATGGTCCAATTTTGACCAGTTATGAGCAGCTTTCTGTGGAGAACTTTTGGGAGATGATGTAATCAGCTGACCTTGTTCTTTTAGGGTGTGAAGCAACACATTTAGGGACTTAGGAGCCCTTGGTTTATGGACATTTATGATTAGGGTTGCAGTGCCCAAAAATGTCTATAACACTGGGGTGCAGTGGCAATAGTGTTGAGCGAGCCTACATGTAGATTCCATCCACTATCCACTCCTATGTTAGCTAAAAACTTAGCCACTTTATTGCCATCCCCACAGATGTGTTTGAAGGTGACTGCTCTATGGGTGGAGAGCCATTGTTCGATGAGCTCTAATATTTCTATGAATCTCTAGCTACTGACTACTTTGTAGGACGGTGTCTCCTGTACAATCTGATTAACCATGTTAATGAGAATCTGAGAATCACCTTCAATTAAAAGTGGGAAGAAACCATGAAGTTGGGCTAGGATAAGCCCCTTCCATAACTCTTCTAATTCAAGTGAGTTATTCGTATCCCATCTAATTGAGCCTATGAAGGTTAGAAGAGGTATGCCTTTGCGATCCTTGAATACTCCTCCATATCCGGCTTTGCCTGAATTACCTTTGGAGGCTCCATCGAAGTTAAGTTGTATCATATGTTGGGGTGGAGGAAGCCATTTGTTTGGTATCTTTCTTTGTGAAGAGGGTTTACCTTGATTTCCCTGTGCTTGGTTCCACTAAAAATTCCAGTTTGCCCATATATTTTGTTCGTCTGGAATGGAAGGAAAGTCTTCTTCATACCAGGTTTGGAGCATTAAGGTTTCCCGAAGGTTTTGGCAAACATTGTTCCATAGGACTTCTAAAGGTGAGGATTGGACCTTGAAAATGCAACGATTCCTTTCTTTCCATATTGTCCACATGAGAAGACTTGGGATAAATTTCCATAGAGAATTTAATAGTTTGCTTTTATATGGATTGATTTCCCAGTTGCATACAGTATTGGTGATATCCTCTTTAATTCGTCCTTCTTTTCGGCATCTGAAGCTTGCTTTTTCCCAGAGTGTTTGCCAATGGGCATGAGTTCATTAGATGCATAGTGGTTTCTTCCTCTTGTTTACAGTTGGGACAAATGGAGGGCCCATGAAAGCTTCTTTTCCGTAGATTGTCCCAAGTGAGGATTTTATTTTGACATAGCAACTAGAGGAAAGTGGATAGTTTTGGCCAGATGTTGGGGGCCCAAACTTTGTTCCAAAGAGGATCCTTGACTGTGTGATTCCTTATAATTATATTGTGTGCTTCGTGTGTAGTGAATATACCTCTTGCTTCATAACCCCATCTTATCATATCCTTCTTATCGGAATAGCGTATTTTCCTATTAAAAAGTTATGTCTCCAAATCTTTCTAAGTGGACTCTATACCTTGCCTAATGATGTGGTCCAAGCTTATCCATTATCTGTATCCCTGTGTGAGAGTGGCCATCTAGTGCTGGATGACCTTGTCCCTCAGTTGCTCTTCCCAGTCCGGTATTTGGTTGGGTGTGATTAGGTCCCTCAGTTTGGGTATTTGCTACCAAGAGTCTTCCCAAAACCTTGCATTATTACCATCCCTAACTTCCCAGAAGCTGTGCTGTTGGATTAAATCCTTGTGTTGTTTAGTTGTGTTCCAGATTAAGGATCTTGAACCTAATTTTGTGAGTTGGATTAGATCATCTACTGATCGTTTGTTGGCATATTTTTTTGTCTAGAGGATAGCCCAGGGATTATGCGGCACTGAGATCCATTTCCACCAAATGTGTGCTCCCATGAAAGCATTACTATGTTGAGGATCATGAAGCCCAACACCTCCTGAGATTTTTGGAAGGCATACTGTGGCCCATTTCACTAGTGCCCATTTTCGATTTTTTCCCAAATTTCCCCACATAAAGGATCTCTGAAGATGTTTGATTTCCTTGAGTACCCATTTTGACACTGCCAAAACTGAAAAAAGATAAAGAGGCATGGATTGCAGGACAACTTTGATTAAAACTAGATTGTTGGCCATATTAAGGGCTCTATAAGTCCAGGAGGAGAGACGAGCTTCCAATTTTTCCAAGAGAAGTTGCCAAGATGAGTGCTTTAAAGCAGTATTAGTCATGGGGGGCCCCAGATATTTAAATGGAAGAGTGGCTATCGTGAATCCAAGGGTACAAGCTATTGAAGTTTGAGTGATAGCAGGGGTATGAGAGCAAAAAAATTGGGATTTAGCCTTATTAATGCTGGCACCAGAGGCATTCAAGAACTCAGTCAAAAGGGATTTTAATTTGAGAGCTTCCTGAACCGAAGGATGGCCAAACATCATGTTATCATCCACAAATTGTTGGTGGGTAAAAGCAGGGGTGTTAGAAAAGGAAAGGCCTCTTAGCTACTGGGAGTGAAGAGCTTCTTTGATGTTTCTTCCAAGCCCTTCCACCATTAAGATTAATAGAAAAGGGGATAGGGGATCGCCTTGTTGGATTCTTATAGAGGGATGGAAGGGGGTGGAATGGATTCCATTAACCAAAATGGAGAAGAAGGTGGAAGATATGAGACTCAAGACCCATCTAACCCAAGGGGGAGAGAATCCAAAGGTAATCAGCATCTTTTGAATGTAATTCCGGCTTAAACTATCAAAATCTTTAGAGAGGTCAATTTTTAGAAGCATTCCTGCTTTTTTGGACTACTTCAAGGAGTGAATAATCTCATGGGTGAGAATGATACCATTCGTAATTTGCCAACCTTCCACATATCCTGATTGCTCTGGTGATACGAGTAATGGTAGAAGTGGCTTTAGTCGTGAGGCAATAACTTTGGAAATGATTTTGTAAATGACATTACAAAGTGTGATAGGCTTGAATTTATCAGGAGTCTGAGATTGCGCTTACCTGGGAATGAGGGCAATGAAGGTTGTGTTCATAAAGGGAAGCATCCATCTACTAGTCCTGAATTCCTCAACAACTTGCCAGACCTCCTCTTTAATTAGATCCCAAAAGTTGTGGAAGAAATTAGATGTGAAACCATCAGGGCTAGGTGCCTTTCCTTCCTTGAGTTGTCGCACTGCATTCTCCACTTCCTGTAAAGATATTGACCTGAGGAGGAGTTGATTGTGTTCCTCTGTTATGACTTTTTGGATATTCTTGGTGATCTTCTCTATGGCTGGCTGTCTATCCAATTGAGGTTCTTGGTGTATCCACTTGAAATAAGTAAGAAGCTCTTGTTCTACGTCCTCATGTTTTTCCAATCATTCTCCTTGCCGATTTTGGATGTGAGTGATGTTGTTGTGCATTCTTCTCTGGATAGTGGTGCGATGAAAAAATTTTGTGTTTCTTTCACCCTCCTTAAGCCATCTAACTCTTGATTTTTGTTTCAAAATTATTTCTTCTTGCTTTGCTCTTTCTGATATTTGTGTCTGAAGGTGTTTTTCCTACTCTGAGAGTGCGTCGGATCTTCCCTTTGTGATGATCATCTGCTATAGTCTTTGCATTTCTTGATCTAGAGCATTTTATGCTTGGAAGATATTGGCAAAGGTAAGTTGATTCCATTGCTTGATATTTTTTTAAGATTTTTGAGTTTTTGTTGGAATTGATACATTTTTGAGCCATCAGGGGGTTTGAAACTTTTCCAAACTGCATTTATCAGATTTTTGATGTCTGGATGCATCAACCGGAATGCTTCAAAATGGAAAGGCCGTTGTGTAGTGCTTCCTAGTCTTTGCCATTGGAGCGATATTGTCTAGTGATTTGAGCCTGTGAGGGGTAGGATCGAGGCCGAGAAGTCTCCTCCAAGATGGATTGCATTGTTGGATAGAAAAAATCTATCCAATCAAGAGGCAATTTGTTGTGTGCCTGCTCATTTGTTATTCCAAGCATAAATTCCATTTTTGAATGGAATATCTATGAGCCAGTTGTTTTGGATGAAGTTTTTTAAATGAATGCTTTCATTATCTAGCTTGGTCTTGCCTCCTCTTTTTTCTTCCAGCTTTGTAATCATGTTGAAATCTCCTCCCGTAATCCAGAGTAGATGTGTTCTATTGGAGTTGATCAAAGATAAAAGTATTCAATATGTCTATCTTATGCATTGCTTCCTCGGGGAAGTAGACATTGGTCAGGTGACCATGCACATTTCTCCCTGTAATGTGAAAGGTGGCTTGAATGAAGTGCTTACTCGCATGAATGTTAGTAAGCATGATAGCTCGTTCATCCCAGACTATTGCTAGACCTCCTGAAGCTCCTGCGGCATCCACTGCTACTGCTTGACTGCCTGTCCATGCTTTTGCAAGGGCTTGACCCAATGTTGTAGAGTTACATTTAGTTTCTTGCATGAAGAAGACTTGGGGTTTCTCCTGCTGAATCATGTTTTTTATCAATATGTATTTCCCCCAGCTATTGAGCCCTCTAAGATTCCATGAAGTGAGATCCATGATTCATTATTTGGTAGGGGATTGTAATACTTTGTAAGCTTGGAATATCTTCCCAATTCCACCAGCATTTCCCCAATGCAGATGGTTCTTTGAAGATCTATTTTCCTTCCTCTTTTTTTATTGTCTTTAGGAATGTTTTTTCCATCCCATTGACTTCCAGGCTGAATACCTAGCATTCTTTGTTGTTGTGCTCTGGAAAGGATGACTTCCAAGTTTTCCAATTGTCTTTCTGGGATCTTGGCATATTCTTTTTTCTTCGAAGCTTGTTCTAATCCAAGTATGTCCAGATATCCAATATCGATGCTCTCAGGCTCCTCTTCCATGTGTTGGGATTCACTCCTTTTCTCTGCTATATCTGTTACAGCCGTGGTTCTTGGTTGCACATTGTCGTTGTCCATGCCCTGAGATTTCCCTTTCAGAATCAAACTGGGTGAGGAGATGATGAGATATATGGATTGCTTAGGCTTTTGGGGCTTCTTTGGGCTGGTGGGAATGAATTGTGATGTCGTCTTGAGCTCCTCCTCAGAGTGTGAAGGATTCTCAAAGTCATTCAGATCATGCTGGGCTAAGGTTTCAAAGCTATTGCTAGTGGATGGCGTGGAAGTATGTGAAGAGGGGTTTTTAGGGTTTGAAACGGGTTTTTTGTGGTTTCTTTTGTGGTTGCTGACTTTAGTAAATCCATCCGAGTCAGATTTATCTTGGGAGGTAGAGGTCGGGGTTTTCAAATTAGATGGACAGTCACGAAAGAGATGGCCAAGGGAATGGCATTTTCTGCAATGAAATGGGACATGCTCATAATCTATTGTCTGAATCCATTCAAAATCATCATGATATAGACTTACCGCATCTAGAAGAGCATTTCTTAGATGCATATAAATGCATATTTGGGTGTAGGAAGTATATCTTCTGAGTTTTGTCTCCTCTGTAGCTTTAATGAATTCCCTTAGACCATTTCCAATATCCTGCAGTGAATCTTCATCCCAGTACTCCAATGGAAGGGAATAGAGGTGGATCCAAAATTGTGCCTAGCTTAGATCTTCTTTGTCTGGGTTGAATCTTTCAATCCATTCTCTCAAGTACAGGCCCACTGCATTAAAAAAGTATGGTCCTCCATCAAGGACTCTTTTCTGATCTTCTATACAATTGAAAACTGCCATAAAGAAACCCTTAGGCCCCAACTACAGGGTAATTTGCCCTTTTGGTTTCCATCTGGTTGTGATCCATCCATGCAAAGCCTTCTCTGTAGGCTAGAAGGTTATAAATTTCCCTATCAAAGCATGATCCTTCATGTACTAGATTTGAGTGTTAATTCATTGACTTGGAAGCTCAATCTTAGGTCTTTTAGTTGCAAAAGGCTTATAGGTAGCTGATGTTGCATTGGGAGCCACATTTCTGTTCGTATTGTATGTCTGTTTACCAGGTTCCGTTCCTGTTTCTTCTTGGGCCTTTTTCCTGGCATCTTTCATGTGCATTTGAATGTTTTCACCATCATTGAGGGGAGGCATTGTATCCTCCCCCTGAGGGATGTCCATGATTGTGAGCTATTCCTTGTCATTTTTTGTTGTTCGTATTACTGGAGAGCTATGACAGAGTCGTCGTAGTCTGCGCAGGTCTGTCGTTGCAGGTTTGACCCAAACCCTAAACCACCATCGTTTAAGAGAGACTGTTATGTTAATAAATAAAATAATATTACAATATAAGTAACTAATGAACGATAAATAAAATATAATAATGGTAAATAAATAATAAATAATAAGGAATAAATAATAATAATAAATAAATAATGAAGAGAATATAATAATAATAGATAAATAAAATAGTAAATAATAAACTAGAGTTCTAAATAAATATATATAAAAGTAAACTATAAAAATAGTAAAATAAGTAAATTTAACAAAAAGTAAAAATGAATAAAATAAGAAAGAGTTAAATTAAGAGAAATATTAAATTAAGTAAAACCTAAAATAAAGAAATAAAAGTTGCATGTTGAGACATGGAATGTGTGCATGTGGACCCCTTTCCATTTTTTGGTTTATTTAATGGAAGATGAGGAGAAGGATATTCATCCATTCCTTAATCCATTATCTTGGGAGAAAAGTGTTGTGAGACAAAGGATTCCCTCACAGATTGAGGGCTCAGGAGTGGCCAGCTATAGAAAGATTATGTGCAACTGAGCCTACAGTTGGGTGGAGAGCCGTCTCCAAAACTTTGTTGCAATTAGTGAGATTCAAATAGTGTTCAACCTCGAAATGACAAGTAAGGAATACCATCAGTATATGTAAGTTGTTTTTACTCATATTTTTTGAAAATTCTATGCTAATTAGTTGAATAGTTGTGTGTTGATTATTAATCACATAATTGATCTAATTAGTTGTATATTGAAAATGGAGGTTGTTACATTTTAGTGTTTTGATTATTTATGTTTCACCCAAATACCTTTTATTTAAGTTTGAACATTTATTATTTTTCTTATTTTTAATTTTTTAGAATTAATTGCTTTTGATTATTTAAGTTGACCCAAATCTTATTTTCATTTTATTTATATTATTATATTGATTTTATAATTGTTTTTATTGGTTTGGTTATTTAGGTTTGACCTAAATATTATGTTTATTTATATTTTTAGATATTCATTTCATTAAAATTTTCCTTTTGATTATTTATTTTCCTTAGTTCAATACTAATAACTATATTCTAAGAATTATTTCCTTATATTAAAATATTATTTATTTAGTCAAATCTAACCGTTATATTGTAACAACTTAAATTTTTTCTCTTCATCTGTTTAACTTCATGCTAATATCTAGTTCTCCATCTCGTCTTGATGATGAACCACACTCGATGGTTTGAAACTCATCGACAAAACTCTGATGATATGATTTTTACCAAAAGTTTTATTACTTTTCATGATATGGATCACATAAACCTAGGTTTAATTATTTTAAAGAGGTTGAATAAAAAATAAATATCATACAATATACACAATGAAAAAATTTCAAAAAGTACCACTATCTTTGTTTACGAGTCCTTTTCAAAATGGTACTTTTGATTTTTCAATTTATTTAAATAGTTGAAAAAACCTTAATATGAACATGTGTCCACAAAATGCAATCGAAATATCACTTCACCAACTTCAAAAAATAATAAAAATATATTTTTGCATAAAAAATATATATTTTAATATGAAAACTTAGAACTCTCCATGTAGATCATGCTCATATATATATATATATATATATATATATATATATATATATATATATATATATATATATATATATTTAAATATTAAACATTTAAAACATTTAAACTATATTATGCTACGTGAAAAGACAATACCTCTAAAAATGTGTGAAAAATGTCCAAGGACAAACATTTCATTTAATGGAAAATTGACATATTATACGACATTATTTTTTTTTTTTTTTAATTTCAAAAGTAAAACAACATGATTCTCCACAATTTGTCCTTTTACTCTGAATCAAAATTCATATTGCTTATATGAATTTTGAGGGCTTCAATTCGATAAAAGAGGAAAATCTTGAAATTTCATCGCCACATTTTGCCCAAAACTATAACCGATCTTTATGCTTTCACCCTGTAGAGAAAACTCTACACAATGGAACTTGTCTGCACAATGAAATCTCTCTTCACTAATCTCTCCACACTATGCAAACTTTCCTCACAAAGCTTTCCATTTGTCTTACTTTTAGTGTCTCCCTGCACAGTTCTTATGCATTATTATTATTATATGTTATTGGTAACATTTTAATAATAAATTATTCATATCTTCGTACTCTAAATACCACTAATTAATTAATTAAAGGTTGTCTGGAGTGAAATGAAAACTTCACACAGTGAAAGATTTCTACACATTGAAATCTCTTCTCATAATGAGATATCTCTGCACAATGAAAGCTCTCTCCACAACAAAATCTCTCTCCACAAAGCTCTCTGCATCATGCAATCTTTCTACACAAATCTCTCCACTTGTCTTGTTATAAGTGTATCTCAACACAATTCTCCCTCATTATTATTATATAATATTAGTAATGTTTTTAATACTAAAGAATACATATATTCGTATTATGAATACCACTAATTAATTATTGAAATATATGCAATGAAATATTTCTACACATTACAATCAACCACACATAGCTTTGTGCATAATGAATTGTCCAACATTAGATGAAATTTCTTAAAAAAAAATATAAGTGTACAACACTCATTGGGAATTTCGCATGGATTCTCTGTTCGCGCAGTTATTCTACACTGTATCTTCATATTCTGAATTATTTTTCTGCATTGTTTCATACTTGTGCATGTATTCTCCCTCCGCATACTTTTCTCGCACACTTTCCATACTAGTTTGTAAGTTATTATAAGGCTCTTGACATTATCAAATGCATTATAATGTGTTATTAAGGCTATGTCTCTTTATTAATAGAAGAATTAGTGCAGAAGAAAGGATCACCAGTAAACATTAGTGTTTATAACGTATTGCATTACGTAATCATTCTAATGATAACATGTAACATACAAATTGTCAAAATAATTTAGTACTAGAGTGTGCGAGAAAGGACGTGTGTAAAAGTGTATTGAGATGGAAATGTTTGTTAAGATGTGGAAACTTGGAGTGATAGATATTGATTGTGTTGTAGATGAATTCACACTTAGCATTGACGAATTAATTAATGCTTAACATTGCTATTAATATCCATTCAACAAATCGATACAAAGTCACGTTACCCCTTAAAACATAATAGTGTTTACTTTGATGCATTGTGTAACGATTGTTGGTTGCAAACATATCAATAAAATTGTATTATTTATTATTATAAAAATAATATTTTTGGAATTTATTAAATCAATTCAAGTATATGGATAAGTTTCCACAGCCAGTATGCCTGATAAAAAATTGAAATGACATGTCAGTCTCCTTTGTACAATTCTATTTCCATATTTATTTTTCACAATGAAATCTTATTCCATATCTTCACAATCCACACAAGTATAATGATTATTGGTAGTAAACATTTCAAGAAAAAATGTGTTTATAGATATTATAAATTAGTATTTTAATCATTTATTCATTGAATCCACATGTAATTAGAGATTATAAAATAATATTTTTGTCACTTATTAAGTGAATCAATACATGATCAAGCTATCATAAAAACATAATTAAGATTTAATTCTATGATTAGCAGATATACTTTCATATATTAATAGCTGGTAGTATTGAGATAATAAGCATTTGTAGTAGAGTAATAGTAAAATCATAATATATTTAGAGTTTATATGAATTCAAGTCCAGAGGAAGAAGAAATTATAATATAGTGTCGAGTGTTATTTGTGCAAATTGTATGAGTTATGGACTTTGTTCTTATTGCACGCATTGTAGTTATCGTTTAGTAATGTTTCTATTAACGATAGAACATGAATTGCATAATACTTTAGTGTGAGGCATAACGATTTCATTATTAGACTTAATTAACATTTTAATATTCAGTAATACATGCTCCAAAAAATTGGTATGTGTGGATGGGTAACATATACAAAATTGTAAAAAAGAATGAACAACGATTCTGCCACACATATTGCTTTTTCAACATCCCTCTTCCATTGAAGAACATAAACTAGTTGTGGAGCAATGTTTATGCATGCATTTTGTGAATAAATGTTGAAAATACTTTTATAATATCGATTGATTTGTTAAAATATAATAATCATATACAATGCGTATTTTCCGAATAAATTCTTACATTAACCAAAAAGGGAAATAGATAACTTTGAAAAATAAGTTACATAAATATTTGAAATTTACTAAATTAATGGTGATTTATGTTGATGTAGGGTATAGCCAACAAATTAAATAAAGTGATATAGATAAATGTCACACATGGAAATTAAAAGCTTTCGTTAGTTTGCATCGTTCATAGAATTATTGTATTCAAGTCTTTTATGTCATCTAGTAGAATAGAAAATTCCATTCAAATGAGGTAGAATGAGGTGTGAAATTGGTGAACGAGCAAAAACAAGTCGACGCCACTTGCAATGAATTGGTCAGGGGGAGGCTATAGATCATAGCTTTGTCAATAGGTATAATTTTAATGATTATGCATTTGATCAATGCAACATTGGTAATGAGCTTGCATATCTCAAAATTCTTGTGGAACAAATCCTAAGAAACAAACATGATGAATGGAATGCAATTATCTCATCCATGAATAATATTCAATGCAACCTGTGGGAGATGTAGGATATATTAGTAAATTTGAAGAGGGGTTAGGAGCATTTACATGAAAATCTAAATCAATTTGAAGACATATTAGCTCATAAGGAGAAACATGTACACTGTGAGTTTCAACTCCCGTTGTCAGCGAGCTCAGCGATAGAGAATCATGTTCCATATCTACCCATCTAGTTAGTATCTATTGAGTATGTAATGATCTTGAAAATTATCTGGATCTATGTTTATTTTCATTTTCTTGTAGTGAATCATTTTTTTGTTAAGATGTTATCGATACAGTAATCCTTGTTTCTTTTTTTTGGCATCAACTGAGACTTAATTTCATTTACAAACGCTTCCACCATTTCCAATTGTTCGAGCTTTTCCTTTTGCACTAGTATTTGCATATAACTTTATTTAAAATTTAATGAGATGATCATTTATCTGTGTGTGCTTGGATTCAATTCTAGTCTTTGATGTTTTATTCTTCATGCTTTATTGATCTTTAACAATTTCTTAGATGCATTAAAAAGTTTTTTATTTAGCATATTGCAGCACATCATGGTCAAATGTTTAAAATTGAAAAAAAGTTTAAAATGAAAGCTTCTTAGGGATTAACAACAATCTTAGTCATAACAATGTTAGAGTAATTAGTAATAAAATAACTATTCACAAAATTACCCTAGCTTTATGCACGTTGTGGAGGAAAAAAGAAAGCACGATTCGATATATTTCCTACTACTTAACAAACTTCCCTACACTTAATTTCTCTTCTCACCCCTTCTGTCACACTTCCTCCACGCTCTTTCTTCTTTCTCCACAAATTAATTACAAATAGTAAATTAACATTGACTATTGCAAAATGAAACATGGATTTTTTCATAATTCTTTGAAAAATAAACCAGATAGTTTAATGTATTATGAGATCATGCTTTTAACTTAAACAAAATAATTTATTTCGCTGAGAGGCGCTCTAGAACGCAGTATAGGTTAGATGTGTAAATGTAATGTAAGTATATAAAAAATTCTAAATGTTGCCCCAATTAAAAAAAAAGTTAAAAGTAATATAAACCTAGCATCAAGGATGAGTGTAAACATTTAAGTATTGGCTCAATTAACAGTAGAAAAGTTAAAGTAATAACAATAATAAAATTCAATTTGTTATATTTTGATTTTGTTATTAACTTTTGAATAGGTTTTGTTACAATACCATGGGTCAATACCATGACTTATCAATACCACATGCCCAAATACCATAACCTATTTAACAACCAAAATATTCGATAACTATACAAGATTCTTAACGATGGATATTAATCCCCACTTTACTGTGGATATTATTAACTTGCAAAAAATAGGCTTTGTTACAATACCATCAGCCAATACCATGGTTTACCAATACCACATGCCCATAACAAATAACTTATTTCACAATCAAAATATTTTATATGAGTATGAAAATATTCTTAACCATGGATAGGGGCATATGAAGCACACATATCAATTATGAATAATATTAATATAATAAGTACAATAACAACATTAATAATAATTAATAATATATTATTACTATTATAATATTTCATATTATAATATTACTGTTATATAAAAAATAATTATAATAATAAAAAATAATAATTATAATTAATAAATAATAATAATTAAACAAAATTATCATAATAATAATAACAATAATAATATATAAAGATAATTATATTAACAATCATTTAATTATATTAGGAATCATTTAATAAATCATGATGAATTAATTAATGAAATAAACATTTAAAAAAAATGAAACAACAATTTAAAATCAAAGTTATGTTTATACACTGCAATTATGATCCATTACATTAATAAACCCAAAGAATTAATGCCAAAAAACAAAGGGGAAGTTTTGAACAAATTCTGATACAAAATTAAACTTCAAATGCTCCAACAAAACAAAGTTATTAAAAGCTAGCCTCTTCCAGAACACAACCATACCGATGAAAAAAGGAGCACCAATTCGAATCAACAATATAATGATCACTATGCTTCACGCTTTCCAACCAGTCCCGTCTCAGTATCCTTCCATATTCTCTCTCATGCAAATGATACAAGTATTCCACATCTGATTTCATTTTATGAAAGACATGAATGTGTTCATCGACAAAAATAGGTTGGAACCCTTGTTTTATATCAATTAGACATAAAAACCTGAAATGGTTCAAAATAACTTATGGATGTGCATACAAATAATTTCAAGCAACAACAAAAATTACAAAAAATTAATCATCAACAGTAAATTGTATTCAACATAAATACCCCTTAAATTATATCGACTTGAATCCTTCCTCCTTTTTATTTCTAAGTGTAACATATGCATTGTATTGCATTTTTGCATAATGTTGAAAATAAAAAGCCGGTGAAATATGAAAACTTTATATTTATTTCACTCTTGCTATAGTTGTAAATGTCAGACTATGCCTTTGTTTGTCTCCAATATCTACAGTGGCTCGTTACAAATTCATGCCCTGTGATTTATGTATTGTCAATGCCGATGCCATTTTCAAAGGAATTTGTCTTAGATTCCACCGAATAGTAGGCACAATGGGTACAAGAATAGGATAGTCCCTATCAAATGGAACACTACAATACTTTTTAAACATAACTATAGCAAATTCTTGAAGTTGTGGTGACTTAGAATTAAGCACAAAGAAAATATTTTCAATATATCCAAGTGCACCGTCGAACAGGCTAGATTCAAAACACAAATTACATGTTAACAACATGCATTATCCATGACATAGCAGTACTTCACTCTCCAGCACATCATCCTCACTATCACCCATTTCTATTCTTTTACTACATTCTACAACACATCTCGTAATAGGAAAAATTAACGATTTAAGCATTTTTTCATTGTGAAAATTAACGAGATTATTCATCACAAATAACTGAATAGAAGAATCAAACAATGTCCTTTCATATGGATCCAAGAAACTATCAACACATGTCATAAGAAGATCCCAATTAGCAAGAAAAGGCTTTGAATTTCTAACAATCATTAAAATATTGCAAAATGACGTTTGTCTTAGATCATCTCCTTCCTACCTATAAATTTTTCCAAAGTGACAACAATGTTGAAGCTCTCCCACAAAGCTTTCCCAACTATTCTACCTACATACAAGGGTTTATCCTTAATAGGAGGTAACTGGCCAAGGTCACCTACAAGAATGATAGATCTACCACCAAAAGGGCAATCCTTCTTTTTAGGAAAGGCTTCCTGCAAACAATAATCTATTTGTATGAATAGTCATGGACCTATAAAGCTCATCTCATCAATCAATATACATTAAACAACCTCATTTATTCTTAAAACACTGCCAAAGCCTACCCAGTTAGTGCCTTTATATCTTTTATAGGAATTTCTAAAGTAGAATGTATTGATTTCGCATGTATGTTAAAAGAAACAATACCAGTTGGAGTAAGCAATAACAAAGGAATTTTACCATCTGTTGTTGAAATAGAAAGAGCATGAGAAATACAGCCAATGAGAGAAGACTTCCCACTTATAGTAGTACCTTGAATAATAATTTCCAAATCACCATTATTTTTACCATTAACAAAGTGTCAAAAAACAATTTCAAAAGCAGCTAATTGTTTTTCTGATATAGAGGAACGCGACAAATATTTGTCCCTAACAAAGCCACAATTGTCAACACCTATAGATTGCACATGTTTTACAAAATTGATCCCTTTTTCTAAAAAATAATTTCATACCATCATTTCCTTCCAATTATAATCAATATCAAAGTCCCTTCTACAAGGATTATCAAGGTCTAAAATGTTTACACAACTTGGAGGAACTAACTGCGAAAAACGTTTCCACTCTTCTAAATATCGACTAACATTTTCTTCATGTATAAATGACTCAACATCCTCTTCATCGCCTTCATTTGGAAAAGTGCCTCGATCAACATGCCATGTGCAATATTTGAAATTCCCCCAATTCTAAACAATATTTTCAGTTGAAAACCCAATATATAAAGCAATGACACAAAATGGATTATATAAAATCAACTCACCCCAACAAAATGTTTCGAACCCTTCCATCCCTTTATTAAGAATAACATAAAACCATGGCCAAACATGAATGATAGCATGGTTATCTCATGGCCTCCAAGGCTCCTACCTATGCTTCACATCAAAACTCCATGATCTTGCTATTTCTATCAAGCACAAATGTTCCAAAAAAATAGGTCGGGTTTGATAAACCTCAATGAAATTGTTTGACAAAAAACTTCATTAGAATGCAGCAAATCCTTGTGGAACACTTTCTTCCCAACATTCAATGGGAAACATTTGCAACTACAGACAACAAGGGGAGACTTTAGCAACAAGTGGTAGGTTTCTTGAGCTCCAATGTCATGCTCAATAATCATTGTAGCAAGTACCTTCTATACACAGATAATGCAAGAACCTCACACCCACTCCCACCAGCAAGAGTTTGGTCAACATTTTGTGATAACTTTATTATCTTCTCTCTCCATTTGAAGAATATTTTTCAATATACTTCAAAACTTGATGTCGAGAAAGAATCAGATGACAATCAACATTTCCCTGCCAGATTGTCAAAACATAAACATTGTGAACATTTAAATGGTCATCGTTTCGTATTGGTTCATACTTTTATTCCCATTTTCATCTATGTACAATATTGGCTTTGCACAAACCTCCCATGGAGAATCATAGCGACAAGAAAGCACATACCCTTTTTTGCATAAACAAGAATCAACACTGCATTTTGTATGCCTTTGGACACGGTTCACTAAATTCTCATAATCTTCTTCAGGTTTGTAAGAAAAAAATTGCTAAATATTTAAAAGACGTGGATCATCATTTAGAGTTTGATGGATCATGACATTTCAATGATGTATGCCACGCCGATTCTAGGAATTAACATACTTTCCAAAGTAGCACTTTGTTGCGCTGACAACAGTGGCATTGGACCAATCCAATGTTTCCATATCCGGTGCTTTAGGAAACCACAAGAATCCATAAATGTGATTTGAACCTCTATGATGCCACTCATACCTGAAAAAATTCAAAAGTGCAATTAACATATATTAACCAAGTATAAGAATGTACCTTTTGCTTCAAATCATTAAATTAAAAAATCAGTTGAAAAGGAATGACAACAAACCTATACCAAAGTCTTTATCACCAACATATCTTTGCAAAAATGTGCCACAAGATATTGAATCTTTGGTGCATGTACATAGAAACTATATGCGGGTACTAATAAATTTTTGAATTTGATTGGCATGCTCATTTTGTCAATGAGAATGTTTCTTTGAAGGCATAACACTATGCAAATCAGGACACTTTGTGTCATCATCACACAATATAAAAAACAAAGTAGGTAAAGCCAAATGGTTGATCATGTTAGTGAGTTCATAATGATTATTTGTCCAATAATTCCTCATTCCCCTAAGAGAATATCCAAAATTCATTAATTTCTCATCCAAATTATTGTTTGGCAAATCAGAAAGCTACTGATGCGGCTCTTGAATAGTTGTAGGAACATTTTAATGAATATTTTTCTTCAAAAAGAAAGAAGTTGTTCCTTGACTAGGATGGCACATAACAATATTCAATAAGAAATATCGAAATCAAGGATGGATTCCAGATATTTGATAATAAAATTTTAATAGATGTAAAGCATATTCATGCATCTCAACATTAAAAATATGAGGATGCAACCAATCAACATGACCTGTAGGGAATAAAGTGGGGAATTACATTTCTAGTAGTCATTTAGTGTTATATTCATTAATCAGATATGTACCAATATCTAGCTAATCTATTGGTTCGCTGATGTGCTATTTCCATTCTCAATAAATATATTATTCGATCAACTTCCCTATATTCATTAGGCAAATGGGAAAGAAAGGATGACAGGTGACATTGAAAATAATTAGTCCCATATATTCCAATCTCTGAATCCATCATAGCTATTTCATCAGCATCACTATCAACATATTGTAACCTACCAGAAACATCAGTAGGTATTTCTTGGAGAGAAGCAACTGAATCCATGTCAATCTCAACATCTCTATAGTACTTTTCCATTTCAATTTTATAAATCAATGCATCCATCACATGTTGTCTCTTCACATAATATTCATAGTATTCAAATTGAACACCTTACCTTATCACAGTAAAAAATTCTAATTGTTGAACACGTTGTGGAAGCTTCTTCACAATCGAATGTATATCTTGTGGAAAAATTATTGTGTAGTTTCTATATTTATATTGACCACCATGAGCATGTGTGACCTGCAATATTGGATTTACCCGCACTATCAACATTTCTTCAACTTGTGTCAAAACTCTTAAAACCTTACGTTATTCACCTAGATCAATGTTATTGAAATGAGAAAACAAATGAGCACCTTTCTCGCACTTACATATTTACAAATAGGTCCTTCATGGCATCTGAAAACTTGTATACCAGGATAATATTCATTGCACACATGGAACATATGAAGAAGAGACAAATTGTCAATCCTTGAATGAAAGTTTTCATGACGTCAAGCATGTACCCACTAAATGATATTGGGCACTTTCATTTTCTCTATGACACACCATTCTAGGATGGTGATGATGTGAAACAAAGCGTTGAATTGGAGTACTATTTTCATCATTTATTTGCATAAAATAATGGAAATCAATTCTTCTACATTTGTTGGACGTGAGAAAATTCTGGTTACAATAAACAAAATAACCATTGTGAGAACGAAATATGTATAAAAGAACTTCAATTTTTTAATCGAACAAAAATAATGTACATTTTCTTCATTATTGCAGTGTGCAACCCGAGGACCTGATATTTCTTTCATTGGTTCCAAGTTTTTTTTTTCGACCACTATCCACTGTAGCAATATTTTTCCAAAAAAAATGAAATAAGAGATGTGTAAAACAATATAAATTAAATATTGACAAGCACAAAAACTTTCAAAATAAATTTTCATTAACTACCTCTTCTAGGCGAAGATTAAAATTGTTGTTACATTCTCTTACTTCAACAATATTCTCTATAGAGCTACATCAACAAATACTGGGTCCAACATTTACAACAAACTATCCCAAATTATCAACCATTCTAGCAAGCATATTACTATCAACAAAAAAATCATACGCAACAACTTCTTCAACCAAATTTGATTCCCTATTTTCTATTATAGCGTCGCTTCCACTGTTTTCATGGGACCCAACATTCTCACTTCTATCAAGACTCCCTATGTAAACACAATATTAGAAAACATACAACATCTGAGAAAATATATGGAATAGCAGCGGAATTTCAAGACAGGAAACAATTGAGGAAAGAAACATAACAACGAAATGTTATCCTACCTAAAGAGAAAATGTTATGAAGTTACGGTTTGGAAGGCCATACATTTCGTCATTTCCAAAACTTTGAAAAGATAGTTGTCGAGTCTCACACTAAAGAACCAATAAGGGTTGCACTAGTACTGAATCTATTTGATGGTCAATAAACATTTCAATAGTGTTTTGAAAAAACATTAGGCAAAAAAAATAGAACAATAAAAACTTCACATCAACAAAAAAAACAATGGAAAAGAAAAGAACTTGAACTACCTATGTTATCACAACAAATACATTACGTACAAATTCATGAGGGCTAACTATATTAACTATGTAGTTGCTAGAAGGAAATCCCTAACCTTGTTCAACAACATAGTCTCCCAAATTTTTGGCCATCTCAGGAAATTGTTCCCATGGATTGTTCTCGTTTTGTCCCAAAATTGCATTTATTTCATTGCTTTCACACAAAAGACCAATGTTGTTCATGTGAACACTCTCTTTCTGTTAAAATTGGCAACTAGGGCCAACTTCCACCTTAGGGTAGCTCATATGATGGAGATGATTATTTCATTGGATTCCTCTTTTGGAGAGGTACAATTTTGATACAAAGATCATCTCAGTCTAACACGAAGAAATGGAATTATGAATTTATTTCTCTTATGGATAAATTGTCATGGTCGGCCATAGTCAAATGTAGGCTCATGAAGCCCAATATATGGGTCTCCTCACCCTCAATGAATTGTATAAATAGAGGTGATGTTTTCTTGATTTGGACATCATCATCACCTCATCTTCTCTCTCTTGATTGGTTCGAACAACTTGGAGGTCTCTCTCTCTTCTTCACACATGTGGTAGGAAACACTCTCTCTCTTCTTCGCATGTGTGATAGGAGCCAAGTTTTTCTGGGTAAAACAAGTCAAAATTTTCAGGGCGTTGACTAGCACTGACCAAGGGTGATTTGACTAATGTTGAACTCATCTTTTGGGTCAGAAGATTGATTTTTCTAGGCCACACTTATTGGCATAGAAATCAAGAAGTTTGGGATAGGTTGACCAATGTTGACTTCAGGTTGGCTGCATAATTGATTGCTAAAAATTACAGCAGTGTTTTTCTCTCCTTTGACTAGGCTTGACCAATTTTTTTTGGGCTGATTTTGACTCTCCTGGAAGGCCGAATTGGACTACTATTGACCGAGCTAATTGGAGGGCATTTTGGGTAGCTATTGAAGAATAATAAGAATATTTGATCAAAACATTTCCTCACATTGGGGTTTGTCCCTGGAATCTACCACATTGCATGTCCTCTTGTCTTAGCTTATTTTCTACAGATGATTTTATGTTTTATCTACATTTACCATTAATGTTTATAAGTTATTATGATTGCTACTGGATATAATTGGAATTTTTCATTGGGTTGCTAAAGGAACATTGAAGTAAATTGTCTTAAGAATAGAACATACCATTGTTATCTAAAATTAACACTTTCCAACCATAATATTACCAAAGATGATGAAAGTTAGTAAAACTTGCAAAAACGTAATTTATTCTACGTCATAAACATCTAGGAAAACAACCATCAAATTTTTTTTATTCGTTGCACTAAACCACTCTTATTTTCATACTTACGATTTACAGGTCCTTCCTCTTCATTTTCTAAAACCATTTTATTCATTGTTAAGCATATCTTCTCCACGCTCTAAATAGATCCTTATTCTATTGATACCACTATCATTGGTATTCATTTGATCATTATCATGTACCAGCAGAGCAAGGTCTTTTCACACCACTCTCGCTTCTTCGTTCGCTTAACATTTCTATGATAAAATTAAACTTAGTTAAAAATTCCTTTTCCAATTGCATTGGACGCTAATAAGTATTGTTTAATATTCAAAAATTTGTAACTCGTAACCTTCCAAAACTGTAAAGAGGAACTAAATAGTAACAAATAGGCCTTTGAATTTCAAGCATATACACACAAAAAAAATACTTTGAAAGTTTAACTTTGTCAGCAGAAACTTCAAACACATCGAACAATCACCCCCTTACAAATAAATCAAGATGTCACACAAAGAAATTATATATGAAGATGTACAAAACCAAATCCTTCCAAGGATTTTAGCTGATGCAAAAGAAGTTTTGCCAATTGTGTATTTCTGCCAACAAAACCTTCCTTCCAAATAATTAAGAAAACCTTTCCATTTCTATAACTTTCAAACAACAAAGAAATACGAACCACAGTACAAATTTTTTAAAATATGGAAAAAGATGACTAATCTCCAACAAACATATCCAAATTAAGCATAGCTATGTCCTCATTATAACTTCAAAATGTTAATTACAATGATCTTAAAAAACTATTTAAAAACTTTTAACATACTATTATAGCATGCTCAACAATATTGTAAAACAAACATGTTGAAGCCTGAAAGACGTATTCAATATATCCACAAGTAGCGGAGGTATGTCAACAATAGAATCTACATTTGGAATAAGCGGATTTATTTTTTTCCATTTTCAATCAAATCATCAAAATATTCAATTGTTTCTACATAGAAGCGTAACACTTCGACCATGGAAAATCCATCAACAATTGTTTCGTACAATCGAGTCACCAAATCATACACCTTTAACTGCACTTTGGACGAAACTAGAATAAGTATTTTTTCTTCAGTTGTGCATAAAGGAAGGTAACCTTAACATTCTCTATTTATATCCAGGGAGATTGATTCTAGCAATGACCATATGTACCCCCAATCATCTTCAAAATAATCGAGACTTCCATCTTTTGAGACTCAACCAAATTCAAAGTTCTTTATCTCTTCAAGTGACCAAACAAAGGTTGCACCATTATTAAAAACACAAACAATTTGATTCCTATATAACCCTAATGACATACATTATATGTCAACAATATGAACAAATGAATAACCCCATTTCTTTCTATTCAAATCCAGCTAGTAGATAGTGTAACCATAAGTAGGGTAGGAATCATAATATTTATCTCGATATACCAAATAAAACATTCCTTTAAAGAGGATAGCCTCCTTTAGTGGTGTTACACCACTATATGGAAGCTCTATCCTCTTCCAAACCTTGTCAACACTACTGCAAATGATAAAAGGTGAATCCATGTCTTTAGAAACATGCTTCAAGAACACCCATTCATATTTTTTTGGACATCATTCTTGCAACAAAGAGAATAATCCTCCCTCCCCAAGAGTAATAAATCTAAGATTTCTAAATGTTTCCATAAATGGGTTGACGACAGCATAATTTTTGTATGCAAATAACTTCCAGTTGTGATGAACAATATCATTTATCGCACTGTACATTCAGTTATGTATTGAGAATGAATAAAATAACAAACCATGGTAGACAAACGACCTCTATTGTTAAGGTATGATCCTACGAAGAAATCATGGGAGAAAGGAACCGGGAATGAAATAAATACCAACTCTTTCTCACGGCATCGATTGCAACTCACGAGGAAAAGCAAGTTTTCCAAAAGAAGGCATCATTCTCTACAAACCAACTTAAATTTCATCCAGACCGATAAAGGAAGCCAATGAAACAAAACCTCAACAATCTCAAAGGAAAAAATTTCTAAATATCGGGATCAATACCAAAACCAACAACATTTTCTCAGAATGAAAGAAAACTTCCCTTCTCAACTGGAAAGAAAATTAATAAAATGTATCAATCACAATGGCAACAACATGCATTCACTATTTTAATGTGAAAATCGATTGCGAAAAAAATCCACATTCACATATTGGTCATTACTTGGTTTCTATAAACTTCAATATTACAATAAATAAAAAAAAGTAGTGTAACTTTAAACTTCATAATTGGGAAAAACACATTCTAGTAAAAATTTGAAATTTGTGTAATCAACATTAAAATAACCACTGAAATTTGAAATTCATAAAAACTTAATATTGAAAATCTATAAAATTTTAAATTCTTATGACAATTAATAACTAAAATAGATACCAATGATTATTAACTATTGTAAGATGGATATTATTTTTTCTTGACATTGATATTATATAGCGTCTAAATGGTCTTGTTTGGACAATGTATCTCGCAATTGGAAATGGTCTAATACATGCAAACATGGAAGATAGTGAATTTAATTTGATTGAAGAAGTCATTGCATATGATTGTTTTTCTCATACTAATATGCTTTCTAGAATGGTGGTTAATACAAACTTATTTTGAAAGGTTTTGTGCTTCTCAATGTTAAATTTGTATTGTTTTACAAATCTCTTATTTTATGTTTTTTGGAGAATGTGTCACAAAATTTTGACTAATCGAAAGCTTTTTCAGCGTAGTAGGTCATATTGCACATTGTAAAGTATTATATGTTTTTTTTTTTTTTTTTTTTTTTTTTTTTTTTTTTTTCTGAGTAAGATTAATTCTATTAAAAGAGGAAAAATATTTATAGAGTGACCGAAGTCAGTTCATTTCTCTGATAAGAGCCATCATTCCAAAAAAACATAAGCATCATTCAAGAGAAAGACACAAGGCCAAGTGGTAAACCCACCACATGGAGACCCATACAACAAAAACCATGCAGACCCGTACATCAAAAACTAGATGATATCCATAGCCGAGTTACCAAGATAAACTAGCCCGAGGTATACCAAAAACATGACCAAAAAAAAAAAGTAGACCACCGTCGTCGAGAGCAGCCTAATCATCAGGTTGTTCCTCCACAATTCGGCACCATCCGAATTTCGGTTCCTCAGCAACAGGAGCGGCAAACTGAACAGAAGGTCCAGGGTCAACAGGCAGCATCTCCGTATCCTGCGTGCCTCCACCCAGTTTAGCCCGAACATGTTGTGGCATCATACCAATTCCAAGGTGAAATGCAGGGGGAGGACCAACAGCTGCACCTGAGCCTCCCGTATGCGTTTCTGAACTCTCCATTTGCGTAGTCTCATAAAAGACCACGGATATGTGGGCGGTAATCTGAGGCTGGTGTAGAGAGCTATTAAAAGTGAAAATGGCAGACCCTGTTGAAGATGGACGCCCCCAGGATTGATTTGAGTCATGACAGCTTCCGGGCCCACTACGGGCGAGTACGAAGTGGACTCAGTCGAGGCACGCCGGGGTTGGCCCCTGTGGCACCCCATTCTCTGCCGAAGACGAGCCATCATGAAAGGGGCGGAAGAAGGATAACAACCAAGCACCACAATGAAGCCAAGAGGACCAACAGAGATGGGAGAGGGCCAACAAAGACGAGAGGACTTGTTCTTCTCAATCTCCCACCCGCCAGAAGCTATGACTGTAATGCTCAGAAGTTGCCTCTCAGAGCCCAAAACTTGAACAGAGTCCTGGAGATGATAAGCAAGCCTATGAGCCTCCAGAATGAAACCCAAACACAACGTTCTTGTCACAATCCCAGGACCAACAGAGAGAACCAGAAAATGCTCAGAGGTGAGGCGATGAGCCCAGCACAACGACTCACAGTGCTTCAACATGAAAGTAGGGCCGAGCCCATCCTTATACTGGCCAGACCCTCCTCGAGAGACCCCAACCATAACTGCACCATTGATGATGGCCACCATCTCTTGCGGGTAGCAGCGTGCGGAGGAGTAACCCATTGCAGTGGATGCGTAGAGTGAACCTGAATCACTTGATGAGGGAGTGTAATGGCTCGCATGCCAGGCTCTCCTCCCCGCATTGGCATTTATCACCTCGTACAGGATGGGCAGGTGTCACGCTGCCTCACTCCACCCCCATCCCATCAAGTTAATCGCGTCAGTCACCCGCATCCGGGGGAGCTGAATCATTTTGAACCAGCCTGGTGTATTCCTGGGCATGATCATGATTTTGAATAATGTCAATTGTGCCAGAAAGCATAGTGTGCCTCGCTTCCACCCCCAAGTTAGCTAGGAGATCAGCAACCTTGTTGCCATCCCTCTTGATATGATTGAAGATAATGGCTTGATTTTTGTGGAGATGGCGTTCTATGGCCTCCAGCCTGGCCTCAAGCCTCCATCTTTTGGCTATTTTCCTCGCATGAGTCCTGTTTTGAAGTTGTTTTTCCATGTTGATGAGAATTTGGGAGTCCCCTTCAAATTCTAGGGGCTGGAGGTTGAGATCCTTGGATAGGAGAAGCCCTTGCCAAAGCCCTTCCAGCTCTGCTGAGTTGTTGGTGTCCCAACTTATCCTCCCAAAGTAGATAAGGATTGGAGATCCTTCGTAGTCTCTGAAAACACCCCAAAAACCTCCATTTCCAGGATTTCCCTTCGAAGCACCATCAAAATTGAGTTTGATTGTGTTCTTTGGGGGAGGGGTCCAAGAGTCCTTCTTACTGTTGTTGCGCAAAGACGGGGTGGGGGAGTGAGTTCCCTGCGGGAGGTACAAATTGTAGTTTGCCCAAATGGCCCTTTCATTAGCTGTAGAGGGAAGGTCGTCCTACACCCAGTTGCCAATTGCCAAGGTCTCCTGGAGGTTATGGCAGAAGTTGCCCCATATAATTTCTAGCGCAGAGCTTTGATCCTTGGATATGCGCTTGTTCCTTTCTTTCCATAAAGTCCAGAGGAGGAGACCAGGAATTATTCTCCAAAGGTGATTGAGAATTCCAATTTTGTAGGGGTTCTAGTGCCACTGGCGCAGTGAGTCAAGGATGTCTACTGATCCTCTGTAATTTCATTGGCATCGAAAGCTGGCTTTCTCCCACAATTGATTGGCCAGAGAGCATGAATCGAGGAGATGCTGAAAGGTCTCCTCTTGGTTTTTACAGTTGATGCACAGATGGTCCATGAAAGTTCATGCATCTGAGATTGTCCCAGGTGAGGATTTTGCAGTGCCCCACCAGCCAGAGGAAAAGAGAGACTTTGGGCCAAATGCCTGAAGACCATATTTGGCTCTAAATGGGATCCAGGGGGTCCGAGTCCAAGCAGATGATCTGGTAGGCCTCTTTTGTAGTGAAATTTCCCCTGGGTGTGTATCCCCATCGAAGGATGTCCTTGTCCTCCGAGTATCTGATTTGCCAATTTTGGAGCTCCCTCTCTAAAAGTTGTTGAGTGTGGTGATCTGCGTGCTCAATTATTCGATTGCTATGCTTCCATTGTTTGTATCCCTGATATGTTTCCTGGATCCAGTTCTGCCATACTTCTTCTTGTAGCTGCCCTTCCCTATGGCAGTGTGGAGTTTATTCAAGGGTATTGTGGAGCTTCGGTAGCTAATTCCACGCATCCATCCAGAACCACACTGATTGCCCATTTCTCACTTCCCATAAACTATGTTGATGGATCATTAAGTAATGTTGTTTGGCTGCATTCCAGATTAGGGAACCTTTCACTGTGGGAGTGTATCTAATCAGGTCTTACGACAGTCTAAGGTTGGAATATTTGGTTGTCCAGATGGCTACCTAAGGCTTGTTGGGTGTTGTTATCCATTGCCACCAATTTTTTGCGCACATGATTTTGTTGCTGTGACTAGGGTCCCTTAGACCGGTGCCCCCTTTTTCTTTAGGCTTACAAACTGTGGTCCACCTTACCAAGGCCCATTTGCGGTTGGTGCCAGTGGCGCCCCATAGGAAATTACGCTGAAGGGCCTTTATTCTTTTAATTACCCATTTGGGTGCTACCAAGATAGAGAAAAGATAAAGAGGCATAGACTGAAGAACCGCTTTGGTTAGAACCAAGCGACTAGCAATGTTTAGAGCTCTATGAGTCCAGAGATTTAAGCGAGATTCTAGCTTCTCAAGGAGAATACGCCAGGAAGCGTGCTTTAAGGCAGAAGCAATGAGGGGGGCTCCAAGGTATTTAGAGGGGAGAGAGTCAATGGTGAAGTCCACGATACGAGAAATGGCGAATTGGGTGACAGGGGGAGTATGGAAGAAGTAGATTTGATATTTAGCCTTATTGATGCTAGTGCCTGAAGCTTCTGAAAAATCGTTCAGCAGGGATTTGAAAAGAGAGGCTTCCTGTATGGAGGGGTACCCAAAGAGCATATTATCATCCATAAATTGTTGGTGAGATATCGTTGGCAAATTCTGGATGGATATGCCTTTGAGTTGCCTGGAGAGGAGGGCTTGCTTAATGTGACAACCCAGGCCTTCAGCCATTAGCACAAAAAGTAGAGGAGAAAGAGGATACCCTTGCCTAATACCTCTAGAGGGGCTGAAAGGATGGGAGGGGATGCAATTAATGAGGATAGAGAAAAAAGTAGAATATATAAGGTTCATCACCCATCGCACCCACATAGGCAAGAAACAAAAAGTTGTTAACATTTTTTGTATATAGATCCAATTGAGCTTATCAAAAGCTTTTGAGACGTCAAGCTTGAGAATCATACCTGGTTGTTTGGAGTGTTTGAGGGAGTGTATGATTTCATGAGAGAGGACGATGTCGTCCAGAATCTGTCTGCCTTCTACATAGCCCGACTGTTCTGTAGAAATGAGCATGGGTAGTAATGGCTTTAACCTGTTGGTGATTACCTTGGATATCACTTTGTATATGACATTACAAAGTGCTATTGGCCGAAATTTTTCCAGGCTTCTGGTGATTTCCTCTTTGGGGATAAGCGCAATGAAGGTAGAGTTGAGAGAGGGTAGAAGCCAGTGAAGGGTATGCGACTCCTCCACCACTAGCCAGACTTCTTCTTTTATCAGTTCCCAAAAAGTGTGGAAGAACGTTGTGGTGAAGCCATCCGGGCCAGGGGCTTTGCCTTCCTTGAGTTAATGCATGGCTGCATCCACCTCCTGTTGCATGGTAGGATGTAGGAGGAGTTAATTATGCTCTACAGTAATGATTTTGGGCACATTAGTGATGATTTTTTCTATGGTCGGCGTCTTGTTCGCTTTGGGCTCTTGATGAACCTGCTGAAAGTGTCTTACGAACTCCTGCTCTATCTCAGCATGATTTTCCAATCTCTCCCCCTCTGGATTCTGAATGAACGAGATGGTATTGTGCATTCTTTGCTAAATTGTGGTTCGATGGAAAAATTTGGTGTTCCTCTCTCCTTCTTTCAGCCATCTAATCCTAGACTTTTTCCTCCACAGAATTTCCTCCTGCTTCCTTCTTTGCTCCAATTGGTTATGAATGCATTGTTCCTGAGCCAGGGTTTCCTCGTTGTGTCCTTCTAAGATGATGTGTTGCTAGAGTTCTGCCATTTTTTTGTTTAAATCTTGCTGCACTTGAAAGATGTTGCCGAATGTCTCTTTGTTCCCGCTCTTGATTTGGGCCTTGAGGAATTTGAGCTTTTGCTGGAACTGAAACATTTTTGAACCATCTGGCGGAGGGAAAGAGGTCCATGCTGATCTGATGAAGTCTTTGAATGTGGGGTGTGAGAGCCAAAAAGCCTCAAAGCGAAAAGGTCTCCTTTTAACATCACCTGGTCTTTGCCATTGGAGGGTGATCGGCCAATGATCCGAGCCTGAGTAAGGGAGAATTGATGCCGAAAGATCTCCTCCAAGATGCACCATATTGTCAGAGAGGAGGAATCTATCAAGTTTAGATGCAATTTTCTGCCTTCCAGTTCTTCGATTACTCCATGTATGCGTGCCATTGCAAAATTGCATGTCAATTAGAGTGTTGTTTTGGATGAACTCTTTGAAATGGGCATCTTCCTGCTCCAATCTGGCTCGCCCACCTTTCTTTTCCTCTAGCTTGGTTATCATGTTATAATCACCCCTATGATCCATAGCGGGTGGACTCTATGATATTGAGGTCTACTATTGTGTTAAGAACTGCTATTCTTTTGCTGGATACCTGTGGGAAATAAACGTTGGTAAGATGACCATGCACATTGGTGCCTAAAATGTGAAAGTTTTCTTTAATCATGTGATGAGTTGCATGGATGTATGTCAGCTCAATCGCTTGAGTATTCCAGGCAATAGCCAAACCTCCCAAAGCCCCTGTGGCGTCCACTGCTAACGAGTGACATTCTGGCCATGCTCTAGAAAGAATGTTCCCAAGAGTGATATTGTTACACTTCGTTTCTTGTAGAAAGAAAATTTGTGGTTGCTCCTGCTTAATCATGTTTTTTATTAATCTGAGTTTCCTGGGGCTGTTGAGCCCTCTTATATTCCATGACATCAACTTAATGATTCACTGATGTGGGTGGACTTATAGTACTTAGTTAACTTAGCATACCTACCTGAATCCACCAGAATTTTCCCTAGTGCAATGGTTCGTTGGAGATTTGTTCTTCTCCCTCGCTTTTTAGAGTCTTTAGGGGGTAAGCCTCCATCGCAATGACTGCCCGGTTGGATGCCAAGCTGCTACTGCTGGTATGCCCTAGAGATGATGACTTCCAGTTTGCTGATCTCGAGCTCTGATATCTTATCATAATCCCTTTTTTTGCAGAATTGCTCCAGTGCCAGGATGTCAAGACCATTTAGGTCAATGCTTTTAGGTTCTTCCTCCATTTGTTGTACCTGGTTTTCCTCATCTATAATGAAAGCTGGGCTTATGGATTGACTGGGAATATCATCAACCTCCATGTCTTTTTCTTTTCCGTCTGATATCTTGCTAGCCATCTTGGGGGAATCTGAGGAGGTGATAGGGGAGTGGGGCATAGGGGGAACTGGAGGGGTAAGGGGTAGCAGGGGAAGCGGAGGGCTTAGGATTGGGTGATGAATGCAGAATATGGTTGGCTGAGGGGTTAGCAAGGACCTCAAAACTGTTGCTAGTTGAAGGAAGGGAGGAGGTGTCCTGCTAGGGTTTTTTCCCTGAGGAGGCTTTCTTGTTAGTTCTCTTACGGGAGGCCACTTTAATGAAGCCATATTGATCTGGATTCTCTGAGGGTGCAACATTTTGGGAATGGATATTAAGAGGACAATCTCTAGAGAGATGTCCTAGAGCATGGCATCTTTGGCAGCGAAAGGGAACATGTTCATAATCCATAGGTTGAACCCATTCAAAATCATCATGAAGAAGACTTACCGAGTCCAGGAGGGGTTTGTCCAGTCGCATGAAGACACAAATACGGACATAGGATATGTATCTGCACAGCTTCATTTCCTTCGCCGATTTTACAAACTCTCCTAGCCCATTTCCTTTGTCTTTGAGTGAGTCTTCATCCCAGTACTCCACCGGAAGTGAGTACATCCTGATCCATACCAGAGACCAACTAAGGTCCTCCTTGTCCGAGTTAAACCTTTCCAACCACTCTCTTAAGTACAGGCTTGCTGAATTGAAGAAATAGGGCCCTTCATCCATGATTCGGTTCCTGTCTTCTATGCAAAGAAAGATAGTTGTAAATAACCCTTTTGGTCCTAGTTGCAAGGTAACATGGCCTTTAGGTTTCCATTTGGCTGCGTTCCAGCCTTGCAGTGCCTTCTCTGTCGGCCAAAAAGCGATAAATTTTCCAATAAACGCATGGTCCTTCATAAACTAGATTTGTCCATTGACCTTGTGGTCGGGCAGTTCGATCTTGGGTCATTCAACGGCCACTGGTTTACAGGTCTTCGATGTGACCCTGTGCCTTTCCTCTGTCTCTAGTTTTCCATCTGATTTCTCGTTGCCTTCTTCTGTCTAGTGCGTGGACTTGTTTGTATTTTGCTACCGCAGAAGGCTTTTGTGGTCCTCTTCTTCATGCCCTATCTCAGAGGACAGGGAGCTTGGTTGCACTAGAGGCTTGCAAGTGGACATTGGGGAGGGCTTTGAGCCCCCCCCCCCCTGGGAAACCCATTACTGCGGTGGAGTTCCAAAGGCGGGTTTGTTAGTTGTTGACAACAGATCATTCTGCAAGGTGCAGGGAGTGTGCAGGGTGCACAGATTGCGCCGTCGTAGGGTTTTCAGAACCCTAGTTCCCAGAGCGAATTCCCTCTCGCCCATCTTGAAAACATTTGTAAAGTATTATATGTTATACGTATTGGATAATTACATTTTTTTCCCATATTAAATCACATTTTTTTTACTTCATTTGTATCTACCAGAGAAGCCATTGATAAATATATAATAATAATAATAAATAATATTACTAAAAAAAGTATTACAATAAAAGTATTAAACCCTAACATAAACATGATTGGTCATGATTAACGACGATTGATTTTCGTATTCACAAAATCTTTGTCACAATGTGACGTTGGACTATGGTTGACCATGATTGATTTTCATATTGAGACAACATTTGTCACAATGCGGCATTGAACAATGGGCGACCATTGTTGTCCATGGATGATCTCCATTATAGAATTTGTGAAACATGGTTGATCATGGTTGACAATGATTGACCATTAAACCCTAAAATAAAAATGATTTTTGACCATGGATGATCTCCATTATAGAATTTATGAAACATGGTTGATGATGATTGACCATTAAACCCTAAAATAAACATGATTGACCATGTTTGACGACGATTGATTTTCATATTCAAAAAATATTTATCACAATGTGGTGTTGGACTATGGTTGATGATGAATAGTTTTCATATTGAGACAACGTTTTTGGCATTAGACTATGGTTGACCATGATTGATTTTCATATTGAGACAACATTTCTGAAAATGTGAACGACGTTAGACAATGGTTAGCCATTGTTGACTGTGGTTGATCTCCATTATAGAATTTATGAAACATGATTGATCATGGATGACGATCATTGACCATGAACATTTAAACCCTAGGAATAATCAATCAATTATTTAATCATAAATATTAATTAATAATTTACTAAATACAAATTAACAATTAAATTAATATGAATGATTTATTTTGTTAAAATTATATAACTTCCAAAAGTAGTTTTAAAAATAATTATAACAAAAAACTTTCCAACTATCTCAATTAACAATAAACATCATCCACATTTTTCTCAGGTACTCCTACTCCTACACCGAGATAATATAAACCAATAAAATAATGTGACCAACAAAAATAACTCATGATTTTGATTAGCTTGTTATTTCAAAATAATTATAACCCTTAAAACATAGGTTCATTGCTATCGAAAAGCACCCCTACATTGCATTACTTTCATTCATCCAAAACCTTTTCACACCCTACAATGTACATAATGTGTATTCATGCCATATTAACATAAGTGACATCACACATGGCATCTGACTTAAGGTGGAGATATTTGGTAACTAGAATCTGCACCAAATGTTGCAAAGGAAATGCCGTAAGGCATAAATCGAGGAACAATCAGGACATGGAATGGGCAAATCTAAATGAAATGTAGAGATGTAGTAGAAATGAAATTGATTTAGGGTTCCTCACACTATTTTTTATTAATTATTAAATTAATATTGCATATAGATTGTTGTTCATGACTATGAAGCTACCAAGTTGCTCAATGGGAAATCTATAGCCAAAGGAGAGGAGACGCAGGAAGAACACTATAAATTGTACATGTGAGTTAATTTGAATTTACCTTAAATTCATAGTAATTTAGTTTCAAATTGAATTTATTTATTTCTAAAGTCACTTTTATTCATAAAAATTAATTAATGGTTGTGAAAGACTGAAAGTATGCTTTAAAATCATAGTAAACAATCTAATAAGATAAAGATGATTATAGAATAAATCATAATTAATTTGTTTATTATTAATTAATAACCAGAATTAGTTCTTTCTATTAGATGAACATGATTATTAGAACTAAACATAATTTTTATTTTATTTTTTAATTGATAAAAATAAATAGTCTCTCTTGTATCATACCCGTGGTTGGGATTATACAACGAATCTTCTGCATCTCATAACTTATCCCAAAAAAAATTATACTCATAATTTGAATTTATTTATTTCTGGAGTCAAATTTATTCATAAAATTTTAATGGTTGCTTAACACTGAAAGTATGCCTTAAAATCATAATAAATGAGTTTTAATTTGAATTTGTTTATTTCTAAACCACATATATTCATAAAAAAATAATAGTTGTAACACTGAAAGTATGTTTTAAAATCATTGTAAATAATCTAATAAAATAAAGGTGATTTAGTTTACTTTCTATTATTATTTAGTTAATTAAAATAATTAGTCTCTTATGTGGAATTCTATTTTTCTCCTCCTTATTCAGGTAAGAGAATTTATATTGCACATAATTCTGGGCCTTGCTAATTAAGACACAAGATAGGTATTGTCATTGGAGTTTATTCAGCTCAGGAGTCCAGGGATATTGGTTAAGGTTGACTTTTATTTTTCATCTTGGTAACCTGAACTCTTTATTTTTGACAATTTCTAAACCCAAACCCATAATTATATTATGTTTTATTAATGAAAATAAAAAAGCACAGTGTGCGTGAGGGTGAAAATGCATATCAAATGCACGATTCTTCCATGCGATTGAAGGATTTCTGGAAAATTGATGATTGTTTTGAAAAGTTTTTTGTTTTATTTTTTACTAGGGTTTCGATGGCCTGTTGGGTTTACAATTTATAAGGCTATGTCATGTTTTGTTTCACTGTCTCTCTTCTTTTGGAGGTGGATCAAACTTCTCATATGAATTATGTCTGTGGATCAAACTTCTCAAGTTAATTACATCTACATATTTCTTAGGACACATGTGCTAGCCGCTGTCCAGAACCCCTTTTTGAAATCTTCGGCCCTCATCAATGACACATGCTCTGATATGTTTGCTGAGGGTTCTTGTGGAAGAGTATTGAAACTACTTATGGCTATATGAATCTTTTGGTAGATCTGACGATAAGACAAGGGTTTCTGGTATTTTTGGGTTCTTCATAAAGGGTGTCGTTGGGCTTCAATTTGCAAGATTATTTTCCCTGGAAAAATACTGGTAGCACGGATTTGTAGTTGTTCTCCATATTACTCAATTATCACGATGATTTTCCTTTGAAATACTCTTTCGTGAACTTGAATTTTCAGTGTTAGATTTTGCTGGTGATAAATCTAACAACACTAATGGTTACAGATGTTTGATTTGTCATTTCTGAAATATAATCATCTTTGCCAAAATCTAAGGAACGAGGTTTTTTTCAAGGTCCTTCTATGATGAATCCTTCATCAAAGAATGAATTATATAGAGGCATAATAATTGAAATCGATTCCTCATTCCGTGAGCTGAAATTGTTTGAAGCAGATTGTCCATTGAAACTCCCATCTCCACCTTTGTCTATTGAATATCTCCAGCTCTTGTTTCTCAATAAGTCTGAGCATTATATTGACCGCAAATCTCACTGTTTTAATATCACAAGTGGCTACCCAGAGTCTACTTTTCTCCTCTATAAAATAGAAAGGAAGCAATGTACAATTTTGTGTTGTCATGCCTCAGTAGCAAACTTAGAAGCACCATTACTTGAGAAGACCGAGCTTTTCTTTGGGTATCTGTGATATTTATCTTCAGATTAGGAGGTTCTACCAGTTTCTTCTCCTCAAGTTGTGATCCTAGGTCTGAAGCTTCACCAATAGCACTAATAGCTAAAGACCTTGACATAGGACAGAAACCTTGTGTGACAGATCCTTGACAATTTTTTGATGTTGTAAGAGTAACACTGATTGCATGGCATTGACTTATGCATGACTGTAACAATGATAACAGTGAGCATCCTATTGATTGGTTGTATATTAGTGAGAAAATAACTTGTAATAAAAAATGCCAGTCAAGAACAAAGAACTCGCTGAAGGTTGAACAATTTCCCTGAGTGTGGACAACCAAAGAAGAACCTCGTGAGCAAGCCCCAACTGAATCATGGAATTCGAAAAGGATGAATAAAAAATAGCTTCCAGTTTTCCTCTTCTACCAAATCCCCCATTCTTATTATAGATGTCTCCGCAACTCCAATTTTTGGCAGGACTTTACAATTTCTTGAACTTACAACAAGTCTCGAGTTGGAGTGGTGGGTTAGCAGCAACAAACCAAATTGTTCCATCAACTGGGAACCATCTCTCCAAACTTCAACCAAAACTAAAGAAAACCTCTGAGTCTGCAATCTCTGACTCAACCACATCTTTGCATATTCATCACCGTCATTTCTATCTAATTCTATATTTGTAAGCGCGGCTATTTTCATACACAATTCATTTCTAAGATTGTAAAAGATGGATTACTAGAAATAGTGAGCCAAAGCAACAAGTCATATCTGAAGAGATTTCTCACCTTTGGACTGTGGAATACCGATATGTTTGCTGAGGATTCTTGTGGAAGAGTATTGAAATTACTTATGGTTATATGAATCTTTTGGTAGATCTGACGAGAAGACAAGGGTTTCTGGTATTTTTGGTTTCTTCATAAAGGGTATCATTGGCTTTCAATTTTCAAGATTATTTTCCCTGGAAAAATGCTGGTAGCATGGATCTATAGTTGTTCTCCATATTACTCAATTATCACGATGATTTTCCTCTGAAATACTCTTTGGTGAATTTGAATTTTCAGTGTTAGATTTTTCTGGTGATAAATCTAACAACACTGATGGTTACAGGTGTTTGATTTATCATTTCTGAAATCTAATCATCTTTGCCAAAATCTAAGGAACGAGGTTTTTTTCAAGGTCCTTCTACCACGGATCCTTCATCAGAGAATGAATTATATATAGGCATA
Organism: Pinus taeda; assembly: GCA_000404065.3. NCBI lineage: Eukaryota > Viridiplantae > Streptophyta > Pinopsida > Pinales > Pinaceae > Pinus > Pinus taeda. The sequence goes on from APFE030183921.1 coordinate 71,143, forward strand.
ATAATTGAAATTGATTCCTGATTCCATGAGCTGAAATTGTTTGAAGCAGATTATCCATTGAAACTCCCATCTCCATCTTTGTCTATTGAATATCTCCAGCTCTTGTTTCTCAATAAGTCTGAGCATTATTTTGACCTCAGAGATCACTGTTTTAATATCACAAGTGGCTACTTAGAGTGTACATTGCCCCTCAGAAAATAGAAAGGAAGCAATGTACAATTTTGTGTTGTCATGCCTCAGTAGCAAACTTAGAAGCACCATTACTTGAGAAGACCGAGCTTTTCTTTGGGTATCTGTGATATTTATCTTCAGATTAGGAGGCTCTACCAGTTTCTTCTCTTCAAGTTGTGATCCTAGGTCTGAAAGTTCACCAATAGCACTAATAGCTAAAGACCTTGACACAGGACATAAACCTTGTGTGACAGATCCTTGACGATTTTTTGATGCTATAAGAGTAACACTAGTTGCATGACATTGACTTATGCGTGACTGTAACAATGATAGCAATGAGCATCCTATTGATTGGTTGTATATTGCATATTCATCACCCTCATTTCTATCTAATTCTATCTTTGTAAGGATGGCTATTTGCATACACAGTTCATTTCTAAGATTGTGAAAGATGGATTATTGGAAACAGTGAGCCAAAGCAATAAGTCATCTCTGAAGAGATTTCTCACCTTTGGACTATTGAAGACTGATATGTTTGTTGAGGATTCTTGTGGAAGAGTATTGAAATTACTTACGGTTATATGAATCTTTTGGTAGATCTGACGAGAAGACAAGGGTTTATGGTGTTTTTGGTTTCTTCATAGAGGGTGTCATTGGGTTTCAATTTGCAAGGTTATTTTCCTTGGAAAAATGCTGGTAGCATGGATCTGTAGTTGTTCTCCATATTACTCATCACAATGATTTTCCTCTGAAATACTCTTTGGTGAGTTTGAATTTTCAGTGTTAGATTTTGCTGGTGATAAATCTAACAATGCTGATGGTTATAGGTGTTTGTTTTTTCATTTATGAAATCTAATCATCTTTGCCAAAATATGAGGAACGAGGTTTTTTTCAAGGTCCTTCTACCATGAATCCTTCATCAGAGAATGAATTATATAGAGGCATACTAATTGAAATCGATTCCTTATTTTGTGAGCTAAAATTGTTTGAAGCAAATTATCCATTGAAACTCCCATCTCCATCCTTTTCTATTAAATATATCTAGCTCTTGTTTCTCAGTAAGTCTGAGCATTATATTGACCTCAGAGCTCATTGTTTTAATATCACAAGTGGCTACTCGGAGTGTACATTGCCCCTCATAAAATAAAAAGGAAGCAATGTACAATTTTGTGTTGTCATGCCTCAGTAGCAAACTTAGAAGCACCATTACTTAAGAAGACTGACATTTTCTTTGAGTATCTATGATATTTATCTTCAGATTAGGAGGCTCTACTATTTTCTTCTCTTCAAGTTGTGATCCTAGGTCTAAAGCTTCACCAACAACACTAATAGCTAAAGACCTTCACACAGGAAAGAAACCTTGTGTGACAGATCCTTGATGATTTGTTGATGTTGGAAGAGTAAGACTGATTGCATGAAATTGACCTATGCATGACTGTAACAACGATAGCAATGAGCATCCTATTGATTGGTTGTATATTAGTGAGAAAATAACTTGTAATCAGATATGCCAATCAAGAACAAAGAACTAGCTGAAGGTTGAACACTTCCCCTGAGTGTGGTTAACTGAAGAAAAACCTCATGAGTAAACCCCAATTGAATCATGGAAATAAGAAAGGATGAATAAAAAATAGCTGCCAATTTTCCTCTTCTACCAAATCCCCCATTCTTATTATAGGTTTCTCCATAGCTCCAATTTCTGACAGGACTTTGCAATTTCTTGAACTTACAATAAGACTGGAGTTGGAGTGGTGGGTTAGCAGCAACAAACCAAATTCTTCCATCAACTGGGAACCATCTCTCCAAA
>APFE030183930.1:0-15244 GCA_000404065.3 Pinus taeda
TTGGAGGAAGTTCATTTCTAATTTTTCCTCAATTGCAGCTCCCTTACATGCTTTGACAGGATTGAATAAGGTGTTTCAATGGGGAGGCAAACATCAAAAAGCCTTTGACACCTTGAAAGAAAATATTAGTACAACACCTGTACTAGCACTGCTTGATCTACAAAGACCGTTTGAAATCCAAACAAATGCCAGTGACTATGCCATGGGAGCAATGTTGACACAACACTGTAGACCCATATGTTATCATTCTGAGACTTTTAATCCTGCAGTGGTTAACTATCCTACATATGATAAAGAATTGTATGCATTAGTTTAGAGTGTGAAAAAGTGGAAACATTACTTGATGGGCAAAGAGACAGTAATACATACTGATCATCAACCACTTCAATATCTACACTCCCAAACTAGGTTGCAGCAATCAAGGCATTACAAATGGATGGGTTTTCTACAAAAGTTTCATCTAGTCATCAGATATAAAAAGGGCATACACAACAAAGTTGCAGACATGCTATCTAGACCCATTATAAATGCATCTACCATACTTAAGCATAATTATGTGCTACATGAAAGCTACATAGAACAATATGCTCATGATATGGACTTTAACGATGTATATGCAACTTTGAGTCAAGGCAAAAAGGTAGAAGAATTGGACTATCATGTGAAGGACCGACTCTTATATCATTGTGGGAAACTTTGCATTCCACAAACAGAGAGAGTAAAGATAATTAGAGAGGCACACACTTCTCTGATACCAGGTCACTTTGGGGTAAGTAAAATAGTTGCAAAGGTTTTGTTATTGGCCGAAAATGAATGAGATAGTTTCTAGATATGTAGGAGGGTGTACTATGTGTGCTAAAAGCAAGGCCAGCAATAGAAAGCTAGGCTTGTACACTCTTTTACCAGTTCCTTCTCACCCTTGGGAAAGTGTTTCCATGCATTTTGTTGGAGGACTGCCTAAATCTAGGAAAGGTCATGATTATCTATATGTAGTTGTGGATAGGTTCAGCAACATTTGTATTTTGATACCTTGTAATAAACAGATTACAGCTGAACAAACTGCAAAATTGTTCTTTGAACATGTATGGGTTCATTTTGGATTACCCACTTCCATTGTATCTGATCGAGACACCCGATTTGTGGGAAGTTTTTGGTTCAACGCTGTGGGAACTGATGGAACCCAACTAAAAAAAAGCACAGGCCTTCATCCACAAATGATGGCCAGACATAAGTAGTTAACAGGACAGGATCTAATTACTTAGGAGATAATTGCAGCAAACATCCTAAGCTTGGGATAACATTTGTGGTTATGTGCACCATGCTTACAACAGAGCCAAACACTCTTCTACCAGAGATCTCCTCTTGAGACCTGTTTTGGTTTCATAAACAAGGTCTCCTTTGGATTTTATCTTTGGGAAAGTACCATAGTTGATGGACGGTGATGGTGGACAGGCAACAGGTTCATTGAATAGATCAAGAGATCCACCAGGTAGTACGGAACAACTAGAAAAGAGCCAAGCCAAATACAAGGCTAGGCATGACAAGCATCGGATGGAGCATAGTTTTCAAGTTGGAGACCAGGTCTGGTTGTATATCAGCAAGGACAGGATGCAAGGTGAAGGTAAAAATCTAAAGCCTATCAGGTATGGACCTTTTAGAATACTTGAGAAGATTGGTGAAAATGCTTTTCGCCTTGATCTACCAGCTTACATGCACATCTACTCAGTCGTAAATGCAGACTGCTTGAGATTGTTGAACCTTCAATGATTGAGGATCCTGAAGAGCAAAGTCAATTGCCTTCTATTGATGACCTGTTGCCTGAACATCCTAATGAATTGCAGGAAGACATAGTCTTGGACAAGAAGGTGAGGACAATGCGCAGAGGAGATGTTGAGTACCTCAGAATTGGACTCAAAGGTTCGAAGCCGAGCAGTGCAAAGTGGATTGAGATTAGACAAGTGAGACAGCAGTATCCTCACTTAGTCGATGCTTGAAAGAAAATCAACTTTTGGTGGTCCAAAAGCTTTTTCAGTGTGAAGGCGGTGATCCGAATTGGATCCATGAAAGACTGTCAAAAAACCATGACTGTATCAGGTCGGGACAAATCCCTAAAGAATTCAGAAATATCGATCAAAAACACCCTGAACCAGTGGCAATGGCAGCCAGTGTGGAATGACACGGACCTCGGTCAAAGCGCGCTGACTGAGGCCCATGTAGACTGCATGGAAGGTCAAACTAGCCCCGAATCGGGAAAAGGAGGTGGATTTTGAAGCACGGTCTGGGCGAATAGGGCCGAAATGGAGGAAGCCCAAGCACTCGGACACATGGCGAACCAGAGAACCGCAGGCAGAAAAGGCGAACAACGCTAAAACGACAAAGGCGGGACCCGCGCTCTGGAAACCGGTGGTATTGATTGGGGCGCACTCAAACTTTAAGCGGTTTTGGATGGAAGTGGAGTGATCCCACTCATCAATCGACGCGTGGCAAGCAGAGGTGAGAGAAAACCGCCATTGATCGCGCGTTATCGATCGAGTAAATCAACTGCGCGAGACGTGCGTATGGCGTCGGATCTGGAGGCCCCGGATCAGACGGCTAAGATCAAGCCCGATGGAGGAAGCGGAATCAATGAAGGAATACGCTGCGTTTTAGAGGGATTTGGAATCCGTTTGACCACCACGGTGGAGGAAGAATGCATCCATGACGTAACTGGAGAAACGAACCGATGAAGCAGGCTGGCACCGTTTAGAGGAGGACAAGTGGCCACTCCCTGAGTGTTCATGCTAACACCAAACAAGGAACTCCAAGCGCAACAACAAAAGGTGAATTGACAAAGGTGGAAGAGGAACCAAACAGACATCAGAACGAATGGCTAAAAACCATGAACAGAGACAGAATACACAGTTGAAGTTAGAGTTAGTCAGAAAAAAACCCGTAGAGGAGGACTGAACACTGAGAGATAGAAACCAGAGAAGAAGACAGTGAAGCAAAAGCAGAAAGAGATAGAGGGTCGAGCTGACCAGCGGCAGCATCGAGCACTAGAGAGCTTGAGAGATTCAAGCCATCCCATAGAGGAATTTGTCCAGGCTGAGCACCACATTAGGCTCTTGCCACTATAGACCAGAAGGTTACAGAGCTGGTAGGAAGAAGAAGAGTCTGTGTACTCTAGTGGCTTGGGGAATCCAAGAACCACCCTGCCAAGCAAACTTGCTTCAGGAGAACTCACATTGAGTCCTTGCATTGTAATTCACTGCTTAAAGGCATAATAAAACAAGGCCACCACTGAAAGCTGGACCGAAGATGTAGCCCTAGAGAATAGGGTGAACTCCTTATTAAATTCATGTGTCTTTGTGTTTGCTTACTGTATTTCTCTGTTGTATTTCCATTTAAATGTTTGTGTATTGGCAATCTGATCGATCCGTTGCTTAAATAACACAGAACACACACCAGCACATGAGTCTGTAATACCTTTGTTTAATAAATCTTCAACTGATGTCACTCATAGGGTGAATATCAGATCAAATAGTTTATTCACCAGAGACTTAGATTAGTATAAAGTCCCTACCTTGTCCCACAAATCCTTTGTCGTAGCTTCCCCTGATACATTCAGCAATACTAAATCTAAGGCACACAATCGTATTGTGCTCTTTGCCTTTCGATCCAACTTCTTCCATTCTTCATCGGACACTCCCGTCGATTTAGTACTCAGATCTACCACGATCCACTAATCTTTATCCACCAATAGATCCTCCATCTTGAGTTTCCATAACTCAAAACTTTGGCCATCAAATTTCTTGATCTCTATCTTTCCACTGCTCGTCATCTTCTTTCACCACCAGAATTGATCCCGCAAATCTCCCATTGAACAGGGTCTACCACAAGCCCAAGCGAAACCCCTCAGCAACAAAGGCGTCCCCTTGAAGCCAAAACAACTCTGAAACCAAATGTAGGTTTTAATCCCGTACAAAAATTACCTGCATACGAATTCTAAAAACAAAAAATAAACAATAGCGAGAGTATAACACATAAAACATATATACACAGAGATTTTCCCCTTGATCTCAAAACCAGGACTACTAGCTTGATTTTTGATTATGTTCCTTTCAAAGTTATAATACATATTTATACATGCCAAAGCATCCAATACCATGGACCGAAAACCATCGCATCCAAAACCATGTGCGAAAACCATGCACAAAACCATAGGTAGGTCTGCCCAACCTAATATAGAGTCCAAAAAAAATTCCCTGGGGCACTGCCCCACCCCCCTCAAACCCCCTATGACCCCCCCCGCTATGCAATCGACACAACAAAGGGGGGGCTCTGCCCCCCCTCTAACCCCCTGGTTAACTAGGGGGGCTAGTCATGGAAAGAATATAACAAAACCCAACATGCTCTAACAATGTACTCAATCCCATCTTTAAACAAATTATACTTGTTCTCATGGCGATGAAATATGGCTTTCATGTCATGTAAGTATGGGCTTCCCAAAACAATCCCGCATATGTCAAGTGGTACTACATCAAGTTCTACCTTGTCAATAAAATTCGCAGTGATGTCAAATCTAAGTATGCATTTTCTTATCACTTTCAATTTATCATTGTCACATTCCCAACCCAAAGGATAAGGTTTAGGATGAGGAATGGTTTCCAAATTTAGTTTTTTGACAATGTCTCCTGAAATGAGGTTTTCTTGTGATCCACTATCAAACAGAGTTTCTTTCCTTTCTATGTTTTGTGATGACTCTAATATGGACAATCTCTATTCATTCTCTTTCATTTTGAGTTTCAATGTGTTTGCTAGAAGAACTAGTACTTGCAATAGAATCCTTACCTTTCAATCCCATGGATATGATTTTTGTTTCATCTTTGAAATCAGATCCTAGATCTTGTTGTGTAGTTGCATCAGTATTTCTTTCTCCTTGTTGTTAAACTTTTTGGGTCTCATCTTAGAATGAATTTTCAAATAGTGGTCTTCATCATGGCCTTCTTTAGAACAGTGTTTACATGTGAGATATTCTCCCTCTTTCTTGACTAAAGCATTATTTTTGTCCTTGCCTTTGAACTTTCCTTTTCCTGTGTCTCCAGACTTAAATGACTTCTCACAAGTTTCTTTAAAGACATTCTTCCCTCTTTCTTCTAAATGAGTTGCCTGTACACAAACTTCATCTAGTTTGGTAGGGTTAAATATGACAATTGTGTGTCTTAAGTAACTATGGAAACCTCCAATATATTTCAATAGAGTATCTTAGGAGGACAAATCTATACCAAAAATAAAATCTCTTTTCCTAAATTCTTGAGTATAGATTTGCACATTTTGACCTTTAGCTTGCCTAAAGTTTTACTAATCCATTATAGCTTTTTGCATGTGTCCTAATGGATAAAATTGTCTTATTATTACAACAACAAAATCATTCTAAGAGGATAAAACCTTACAATGTTTCTTCATGTCCTTTTAAGTTTTGGCCTCCCACCAAATGAGTGTTGCACTTTCCAACCTAAGAGAAGCAAGCTGAATTTGGGTCTCATCGTCCTTGATTCTTTGTATCCTGCAATACACTTCAATCTGAAGAATCCAATTATCCAATCTCTCATCATCTACCTCTCCATCATACATAGGCAATTCAAAATTTAGGTCAAACTTTAACAAATTAGTTTTACCATGTCCTTTTGGAGAATCTGGAGGTGTTTGTGAAAGTGTAGAAGAAGTAGAAGAAGATGAGGATGAGGATGGAGGTGAAGGTGGTAGCTTGTAATGATTCCCTCCATTCCCTTTTGGAGCTTTGTCTCCTTTTCCTCCATCTCCTTTTTGAGGTTTATATATCTTTCCTTGCAACCTTAAATTTCTTTCCTCATAAATAATCTTTACCATTTCAAATATTTCAAAGAAAGGTTTTACTAAAAGTTCTTTCATCTTCAGACATCCCTTCAAGACTTTCTTCATGTGCCGTGACTAGTGAAGCTTGAGGTATGAGTGTTCTCCTTGAAACAATTTGAGATATTGGCTACACAAATTCTCATTCTCCTCTTTTAAGATTCAACCTTGTAAGCACTAGAAAACACTTGCAAACAAAATCAAACCTTCAAAACAACTTTGAGCTCTGATGCCAAACTGATATGTTATGCAACTTGAAGGTGATTAAAAAAATTGCATGTAAAATTTGATCTATTTTGAGTAATGGATCACTTTACAAAACACATAAAATAATTATTTTTAAACTCAGTTAACAACAATAACAAAGACAATATACCATATTAGAAACACATAACAACAAAAATGATAAAGGAGTTCACCCCTCCTAGGTTAAATCTCCTCGTCGAGCTTCCAATGTTGGGCCTCTTTCTTAAGTGCTCAAATTTGTGTTTTCATGGATTTTCAGTGCTTAGAATATAAATATTATGTCTCCAATGGCTTCAGAACAGTCAAAAATCCCCATTTGGGCACTTGTTGGGCTCAATTTGGCCACAAAATGAAGAATTTATGCTCTCCCCAAGTTTTCCCTGCTAACTGACCTACAAACTGCATTGATCTACTATCCATCCTACGAATTTGCCTTTTCTGGGCACGTCGACCAACAATTTCGCCCGATGTCGGTGAAGCTAGCATTGAATTGGGTGCAAAATGTTACTTACTTTAATTGCCCAATAAGGCCTATGGCAAAAAACCAGGGCCACATGGGGCCATGCGCCCGAGGGCTGGGGCTAACCACCCGACTCCATTGGCATAACCCACTAGCTCTTCGGCAACGATCCCATGAGCACCATAAAACCTGGGCTTATCCCCAAAAGTCCACGCCCTTTGTTAAACACCCCGAGTTGTTGGCATGTGGTTACATGGAGTGTCATATGATCTGAGGTTGGTCCCATTTTTTTGCGCCCAAACACCTAACTTTGTTGACTCTCCACTATGGTCCTATGGTATATGTTGTGACCGTGCTCTGGTCCCATGCCTTCTCCCCCGTCCATTGGCGTTGGTCCAGTGGTTGTTATTGTGGTGCCAGGACTTTGGCTCAGGGCTAAGCCCGAGTCCGAGCCCTCGGCTCCCCTGCCTGTAGTTTCGTGGATGTGGGGTGACTGGGAGCCAGGCCTTAGCCCTCGCCCATCCTCCAACAACGAATAACAAAAAGTTTATATTTATGTTCACCATTATAAATAATAAGAAACACCATGCGCCCTAGCGGTAAGGCGTTGCATTGTTGGTTCAAAGGTCTTATGTTCGACTCTCCTAGAGGCAATTCGGCCATACAAAATTTTTATTGAAACCCCGAGTTCCATGTGGCAGCCCATGACTAGGCTACGTGGCATCCCATCATTGATCCAACTCAAAACTTCATTCACCAATAAAATACACCCAAATTCGAACCAATCAGAATAGGACACTTGGCAGCTAGCCATTGGCCCAAGTTGTACAGTCACCTTGCCTAGTCACCTTGCCCAGTCAACAGTCCTGCATCCAACCTACAATTTTTTACCTATTTGGGAAAATGATCAGAATGTGATATCAGGAGCATACAATATCGGTTTTGAGCGATTGAAGTTGCGTTGGATTCAAGTCGTCGAGATCTACGCTCTAGTATAGGTTTTGAGCATTTTTGAATACTATGAATTTTGAACACTTTACTGATCCCCTGGATCAGTAGACATATTTTTATTTACTTTAACGAGTTCAAAGAGACAAGTGCTCAGAAATATTTTCATGTTTTGGGAGTTGAAAAAGCGCTGAAAGAGGACTCTAGGGAGTTCCTTTTTCATAAGTTTACAGAGCCCGAAAAAAATGATAAAATTATGCTCTTTGGTCAAAATGATATGTTTTGATTTAGACATCAAAAAAATCGTCAAACACCTGTTAACCTACTGAGAACACCACCAAAAGATTAAAAATGCAAGGTCCATGATAAAATTGAGTCACATTTAGATCGAAATATTAAAATATTAATAAAATAATTATGAAAATGACCATAAATAAATAAAAAAGTAATTCACTTTTACCAATTTTCATTTCACCTCTTGGTGAGTGAGCTCTAAGTGTTTTTCCCCCGATCTTCTGCAGTTGATTTTAGCCAAACTGATGGACCATTCTGAGTACCATTACTTCCAGGTAGGATATCTGACCTTCCTCTTTCTTTCTATGGTTCCATTTTGTCATTTCATGCAATTATTTTTCAGTTTTGAGAGCCCTAGGGATTTAATTTTTTGCCCTAGCAAGGGTGTACCCCAAAAGTGTCGAAACGTGCACTAGGTAGGCAAAAATTGAACTGTCCAGGGCATTGCAACACATTGTATCCCTTTAGTAGGGTGCACTAGGTGCAATTCACAGATTTGTTTTTCTTATTTCTCTCAAAATTCTCCCAATTTTTTGCATGAGGTTCCTTCTACTGATTCTTATTGTGATGTTTTAAGTTTCCATCGAAACAAAATGGCTTTGATATGGTGAGAAAGATAACATGAACAACAAGATATGAATGCAACTAATGATCTAGCCAATATCCAAGAATTAAGAAATTGTGGGCTTCTGAAATTATTTTGGCTTCCTGGTATGAGGCACCAGATAGAGTTGTTATAGTATCTTGTCCACCCATCCCAATTATTTTGTTTGACATCCATAACATATTTGATGTGCATCACTTGCTTGTTGATCTTTATTTATTATTTTTCTTAAGATTGCTTGACATCATGGGAACACCACTTGTGACTTTCACTAACACAAATTCTTAGGGCATGTGGGTCTTCACATGCTCTATGATATACATAAGCACAATTCATGGATGTTTCCCTCACAACATCAACCCACTGGCCTGCACTACATGGACATGCACACGCCTCCTATCCTTCCTTACAAATTGATGCAGAGGTGGCAAAATATAGCATATTGTATTTGTAGTTGGTTACTCACATAAACCTACACACTCAAAATTCCTTTTATGAACCACCTATATGTCTTGTTCATGTGTGACCCACCTAATGATGTTAAACTATCTCTCAAGCCATGTTCTATATGATGGGCCACCTCCCTAAAGTTTCTCTCACCCTAGCCTTGTCATGCAACCTCACTGAGACGTTTATTGCTTGTATGAGTTCCCTAAGTCCACATTTTCCTTTCAACTCTAGATTTTGGTCATCACTCAATTTAACCCCTCAAATCATCCATTTAGAAAATTTCCTAACTTCAACGGGTCTAGTTGGGTGCATAAACCCCCAACCCCCATCCATGGTCACTTAGTATCCCTTAAACCAATTCCATGGCCAGTTAAACCCATTTGGAATTTTTTATCTATTAATTAAATCTGAGTCCAACCCCTAAACCTTCTTGATCTTTTAGCAATAATTGTACTATGGATTCCCCTAAACTATTATGACAGTGAATCCATAATTTGCATAATAAAGGACTATTTTTGGCTTCAAAACCTACAATACCATTATACCAATTTTGAAACACATAAAATATGAAGTATTAAGGTTTTGTATGAATCAAGTACTCTTATAGCTAATCCAATGTCCTTTTAACCTTGAGGTCATTCATTTCTCTATTTATACCCTTTTATTCCTCTTTGTAAATTGTCTTCAAATCTTGAAATTTTTTTATCTTGGAAATATCCTACTTTATAGGTAACACATTTAGGATTGATCTCCTTTTACCTATCTCATGCTCTTCAATTCGTTAGAACTTTTCATCTCTAGTACCTCTATAGGGACTTCTTTGTCTAGCTTGGTTTCAATCTTCCAAGTTTGAGTGATTCATCCTATAACATCTTCATTAGCAAGGTTCTACTCATACCTTGGAAGTTTCAACCCTAAAACCTCAAGTGAGGAACTTCATTCACACTAAGATTAAGGGAGTTATAATCCCTAAGAGGGCACAAAATATGTTACTTTTCATAGTTCATTGATTTATCTTTAGAATTGTAGATCTAGTGTTTATACTGGAGATCGAGAGAATTCTTCTCTTTCAAGGAGTTGGATTTGAGTATGCAAATCATTCCAAGGCATAGGCCATCTTTAAAAGATTTATCACAATTCTATAGACTTCAATGCAAGGATATTTATCACTAACAATGATAGATTTTGTGGGGATTATCTTTCATCTTCTATTTTCATTTCTAAAGTTGGGGTTCCAACTTATTAAAGAAATTGCTAGTTAATTAATTTATCCTTGAACTATGTGTAGTGGTATGAACCCATTTGTGTGCTATGGAGAGGAAATTCATCCATATAAAGTGTGATAACTTCCACACAAAGTTAAAAAAGTGTTTTAAAAAATTGATGTTGTTTTGGAGTTGAATATTAGCTTTCTTCAATGAATCAACATTCTCTTTAAAACTATGTATTAGTGTTCTACAAACAAGCTAATTCATTATGAAGTTGAGCACTAGAATCACTCTATAGTCATAAATATCCTCACAAAGCTAAGAAAATATAATTGCAAAATATTGACATCATCTTGAAATTGACTTATTAGTTTTCAACAATGAAACAACCTTCCCCTTAAACCATGTATTAGTGTTCTACAAACAAATGAATTTTTTTATGAATTTGGATGGTAAAATCTCTTTAACAGGGATGAATATCTTGAAAAGAAGCAACCCATTACAAAGTTTAACATTAGCAGAGTACAAGTAAACAATCCTCATTACATTTATAAATCTATAATTCCTCTTTAGTTATCCATAGTAGAAAAAAATACATGTAATAAAGCATACTCGATATGGTAGGTAAAAATGAAAAATATATTAGTTGCTCTAATTACAAGAACCTTCATGAAATAGATAAATAAATATTAAAGTTAAAAATATCATCGCCATCAAAGATATACTTGAAAACAATAAATTTCGAGAAAAACATCCATAGGGAACAAATTATCTCCCCTTTTAGAAAAGGCGCTTTCAAGACACCATGACCAAAAAAATGTAATACAAATAAAGGTGGTAATCCCTTTATCACTCAAAACCCTTATCCACTCGTACATGAGATATTTCATAAAATTAAATATGTCCCCCTGTTTCTAGCTTATGAAAAACAACATAGCCTACTAGCACTTTGCAACATGGCAGGTTAAAGAGGGAAGAGTTGGGGGTATAATTCATGCCACAATATGCTAACATGAGGGTAGGTTGACCTATCCATGAGCTTATGAATATCCACACAATTGGGTTAAAAAACAGTGAAGTGCAATGGAATACTTCATCTCGTGGGTAATAAAGGATATAAATGATGTAGAAATGACTTAGTTAGCTCCATAAAACAGAAGAATCTACTTTTGGATAAGCCACCAATAACATCCAGAAATATGTGGAAATAAATATTCAACCTCCATTAAGCCAATTTTCACAACAATAATTTTGGAGCCACACCATGAAACAATATCTTATGAGGAATATCAATTTGAAAACTAAAGTTTTTTTTTTCTCTCTTAATGTATCACACATGCACTACACGTGGTATTCCATGCACGCAACCAAGGGTAACACTTTATAATTTCAAATACAAACTTGACAAGAATTAACTATATCATGATTCAGTGAGACAAGAGTGAGACTCACTTTTGATATGTTGTTAAAGATATGGGTCAATGATCCAACACAATTACAAGTCAATCACCTCAAAGATGAGGATTTGGCACATCATTGTATCCAAATACGTTACTCCAATGCTTAATATAATTACAATCCTTATACTAGTGGTAAGTGCTAGAGGGGGCATCATTTGTGGCTTCAAAAAAATAAAATAAAAATTTCATTACAGGGAATTGGAAACTGCCAATAGTGAGGCAAAAGAATTAAAGGTCTTTCCATCTCAAAAGATAAAAAGGTGGGGGGAAATGGTAGTCATCAAATCCCTACATCAGAATACTTCTCTAAATATCTCTAAACTATATAAGATTTTGCAAAGGATCTTTGAGTGAACTCATTTCCTTAAGAAGATTGAAATCTAGCATTTATTTCTAGGGAAAAATAAGTTCATTGATGAACTAACCAATAAAGGAGTCAAGTTGAGAAAAGCCATGTGTAATTTAAATTGAGAGATTACGATGTCCGCCCCCTCTTTGGTGCTTATGATCTTAGTAACAAGCCCTTATAAAAATTGTTCTAACATGCAACACTAACAAGATGGAATTATCTCATCAATGAAGCAAAAGAGTTAGCCCTTTATAAAGGTATTTCCATCTTAAAAAGATTAAGTGGTGGGGAGCAATGGTAATCATCAGATTCCTACATCACAATAATTCTTGAAATAGATCTAAACTATATTATATTATTCAAATGATCTTAGAGTGAGTTCAATACCTTAATAATATCGAGATCTATAATTTTCTTTGAGGGAAAAATAAGTTCATCGATGAACTAGCCAACAAAGGAGCTAAGTTGATGAAAGGCATATGTGATTTAAATTAAGGGATTGCCATCTTTTCCCCCTCCTTCGTGCTTATGATCTTAGTATCAAGCCCCTATAACACTTGTCCTAGCATGCAACACTAACAAAAGTGATTTATTTCATCAATGTCATTCTCATATCTCATATCATACTCCATATGCACCAAATTTTAAGAATGGTATGATAGAAATTACAAAAGATGTATGTAGATTTAGTTGGCCGTCAATTTGATGTTGGAATGACCTGCTTCCATAAATTACAAGTCGCAGCTCTCTTCAAGTGTGGGTGGTGAAGTTATCGATGCATTTGGTTAGGAAAAAATGAGTACTCTCAACCTACATTAATTGTTGGTTGCTTAATGTCTCTTGCCATCAACTTGAGCAAGAAGTTTGTTAAGAAAAAGTTGAGGACAGGTGGTACTTGGGTGGGGGTTATATTGTGCATGGTTATAAATTAGCATTGAGGCGTGGCTAACTCCTACATGTCAAAAAAATATTCATGAAAAGAAGTTGACATCAATAGGTTTCGAAGTTATATTTCATACAAACAGGGAGGCTTCAATGTCATATTAGATTCCCAAGGATTATGTGTGTTGTGTGAAACTGGGGATATGAAGCAAAGCCCTAAAGAACCATGAGGACTCTATACAAGTTCCCTATATCATCATGCACCAAACCATCCACTAGAATAAGTGAAAATGATGAATTTGAAAAACATGTTCAAAAAGATAAAATTTTACACATGATGCTTTTGTAGTTGACATTACAAAACAATTCTTGGAAATTCAAGAATGGGAGAAAGAGGTGGATTTATTCATGGGGATTCATTGAGGGAAACATGTTTCCCTAAATGAATAAAGTAAAATCTTTACTCATTTGTTGGTAAAATGGTAAACCCCTTTGTTTGTAAAATAGAAAACCCTTACCCTCCGAAAATTGTTTCAACACCATGCATTAATGATCATAGCCCCTGTTAGGTCCCTATAATACTAGTGATTACCCCATTACTATTGTAGTTGTATCCTTATTAATATTGTTGTGCCCCTATTGTCCCCATATTGTTATTATTGTGCCCCATAAAATCCCTCTATTGTTATTTTTGTGGCTTTATATTATTATTGTTAGGTTGGTTGGGTTATATTGTGACTGCTTACACTCCTATATATAGAAAGGAGGTTTTGTTATTTGAATAATCCAAGAATTGTTCATTTATGTAGTGTAAAGGAGGTTTCCCCCTCGAAGAGGCTGAATTCTAAGGCGTTGAACTATCCATTCTATCTTTTTTGAGCTGGTTTCATAACATTTGGTATCAGAGTTTTGGATTCTAGGGTTTCGCTGCTCTAAATAGGTGATCGTGGCATTTTCTCTATAAAAATTTTCCAGCGACATTTCAGAAGCTAAAAAAAACTCATTTGAGAAGAAATCGCACTGAACCTTGGATCCGAATTTCAGAGTTTTTTGTGCTATATTTGCGGTGATATGATCTGA
Organism: Pinus taeda; assembly: GCA_000404065.3. Classification (NCBI taxonomy): domain Eukaryota; kingdom Viridiplantae; phylum Streptophyta; class Pinopsida; order Pinales; family Pinaceae; genus Pinus; species Pinus taeda. The sequence continues at coordinate 13,853 of APFE030183930.1, forward strand.
GGAAATTGGTCTTTTTTTCAGATTCTTGAATTACATTCCAAACAGGTGATCTAGGTAAAATCGTCATAACTTTCTCTCTGAGCATCGGATTGAAATTTCATAAGAAGGTACAGAAAGAGAACGGACTGTAGTTTATTGTATATATTTTTTAGAGAAAAAGGTCGAAACAGTGACTCGTGGCACATCATACAAGTTCGCGCTACTGAACTAGTCTATAATCAGGTCATTATGGGATATTTTTCATAACTCTTCCTTGGAGAATCCAATTTGGATCAAACTAGTGGCATTGGAAAGAGGACACAGAGGGCTACTGCAGGTTGCAATTTCATAACTAGATGATCCAAAATTACAAAGATACATCAGAGGCAATATCGAGCTCCTACAAAGTGAAAAAAGGTGTGTAGATTTTTTTAAATTTTTTCGTAAGCTTGTTTGAAAAATATTTGGAAGAAATCAAAGGCCAAGTAGAGGCATATAAGTAATTGATCCTGAGAAAGAAAATGCAACACCTAGTAAGCAAAACTTGAAGCGCTAGCATGACTCCATGAAGAAAGGAAGAAAGCTACATGATATATCAAAATTACAAGACCAAGTGCAAAAATGTCACTCTCACAAAAGCTAACAGAAGCTAAGATAAATGGTGGAATCTAGAGAAAGGGGTGGAAGCAAGATGAATGGAATGGAAGCTAAGATGGAGATTTGAAGATAGATTGAAAGACAGATTTGACAAGTTTACTACAAGAAATGCATTACTAAGGGTGAAAGGGTAGTAAAGGCAACTAAGATCATAACAAAAGAAATTTTAATCATGATTTCATAGACTCTAATGTTGGACCAAAGACCCACCATATTCCAAAAATCGATATGAGAAAGTTTGATGGCAAGGATCCTGCAACATGGATATTACAAATGGAACAATTTTTAAATCTCAATAATGTGCAAAACACACAAAAGGTACATATTGCAACTTTAATTTGGAACCAAATCAGTTTGTATGGTATCAATGGCTTTGCTCTCATAAACAAATTATCACTTGGGCAATTTTTACGGAAGAATTGACAGCACATTATGAGGATACAAAAAGCAACACTTTTTTAGCCAACTGATAAGTCTCAAACAAAAGGGTTCGATAATGGAGCACATTGAGGAGTTCCAAAATTTGAACATAAGGGTAAAAAATATTCCAAAGGAGAATAGGATTGATGTGTTCATAGAGACTTTAAAGGATAATATCCAACATGATGTTCACCTTTGGGAACCTGATTCATTAGAGAAGGCATTCAGGTTAGCAAGAAAAATGGAAAGCAAAATTACAACAACCAGGAAGCATACCACTCACAACTATAAAGATGGAAGTGTTGTTTCCCCTAGTCTTCCACAACCTATAAGGTT
>APFE030183936.1:0-19297 GCA_000404065.3 Pinus taeda
ACTTAAGGAATATTCAAGCATCTTATACTTTATCAAGTCATTTGTAATTGGTATCACTAATAGGAAGATATTGGTCATGTCAAATTACCTTTGGTATCACTAGTAGAAAGATCTTATTCATTTCAAATTGTCTCTTCCATTCTCTAAAGATTTCTGCTTCAATTGGGATCTCTTGTGGTTTTCCTATAACACCAAAAAGATTTTGAGAGTTATATTGGATAGAAATACATAATTTCCATGACAATTTATCAATAAATAAGATTCTCAACATCTTTCTTTTGGAGTTATAGTTTAAAAATTTTAATCGAAAAAGAGAAAAAGCGCAAAAGAGAAAAAAAGATAAATTCAAAGAATAATAATTTCAAATTTAGTATATCTGTTTATATAACATATTATATAAAATTTTACTAAAACAAGTTATTCGAAAAAAATTGCTTTTTAAAAAAATATATTTATACAACTTAAAATACAAGTATCGTTTCTCTCTATTTCCTATCAAACACAAGGATTTATTTTTCCTACAATTTGCATGTGTGAAAAACACTCATGTACAAGCTCTTTTTATATATATATATAGATATGATTCAAAGACCTTTCAATCCTGCTCTGATTAAAACTTTGCCTCCTCTTAAGTTTACCTCAACAATAATTATATTGTTACATCTTTTAATTATATTGTTACATCTTTTATGATGGATTTATGGCTGGTAGGATATAAAAAATTATTCAAAATTTATACGGTTGTAGTTGGGTTTATAGTTGAATGGTAATGCAAATAAAGAAGTCATTGGTTTTAATTCAGTTGTGCTTTATATAAATTATTATTTTACAATTTTATACAACTTTTTGTTGCATTTTTTTTTCCACCATATTTATCTACATACATTTTTTAGATTGCTAAATGATTAGTTAAAATATTGAAATATTTATTGACATTTTTGGAAATAAATTGTATTCACTAATAAAAAACAGTCATATACTTAAAGAAACAAAGATGGAAAATAAATTTTAAGATATTTAAAAGTTCTAATCAAATTTTGAAAATTTACTTCAATTTTCTTTATTTGTGGAGTTTAAAGAGTTTGATGCTATATTAATTTTTTCAATTCCCTATAAAGGATCATTTATATTATTTTTATTTTTATGTATCAGTGAAGGAGAATATTGTTAATAAAATATTTTAATTTGTGTAAATGAAAATATTGAATTAATTTTGTAATATTCTTATTGTCTATATCATATCATAATCGATATATAATATAATCAATTTTGACTTTCACTGCATATTAGTTTGTTTTTGTTTTTGAGATGACCCATGTAATCTAAAGGTTCTAAATTTCTAAAGCCTTTAATGTAGAATTTAGGTCTCCCCCTATCACTACAAGGCTATTGTGAACACATTACATATTGAAGAGTGTGTCCTAGTACTCCACTCGATCAAAGTAGGGATCAAAAACATTTAGGACAATTATTTCTTTCCCAAATCCACTCAGAACAAGGCTACCCCAAGTTTGTAAGAAAGGTCCAAGAGTTAGATGGGGTATATGAAGACCTCTTCCATCTAGTTCTACTCCCACCAGATTTCCCAATAGAATAAATGTAATTGAACTCCAATCTCATCATAAATTTTGAGAGTTCTTGAATTGCATTTTCTCCCTTTATTTTGTCTCTTGAAGGAGCATAATAAAAGGTTTTAATGCATCTATAAGCCTCTTGATGATCAATTTCTTTAATGGATTGACTAATGCTTAACAATTGAGGGTTAAGAAGAATTTAAGCCCCTCACTAGGGGTAGATGTTCAAAGATTCCCAATTAGAGATAATTGTTTTCTACATTTAACCTCTAATGATGCTTTCCTCTGTACCATGGACATAAATGACTTTCTACCTCTTTGGGTTGGCTTATGGTTTTTATCAAGGAAAGTCTAACCCCAAACAACCTTCCCAGAGAAGTCTATGATTCTATGATTCTTTTGTTTCTAGGTTGGAGGATATAATTTGAAGTTTTTATTTGTAAATAGTCCTATGAAGATCCTTTAGGCTCATATTCCAGGTAGGTTTTTCAAGAGTTCCTATCTATGTTTTCTACAAGGAGCTTTTAAATTATGGGCAAGGGGATAAGGTTTGAAGGCACAAATTTGTTAATGCATAATATTGGGAATAAATTCACTAATAAATTCCAAGCCTTTTATTTCTTCCTCCAAATCCTAAGTTCCAAAAACCAACTTATTCGAATATTTGTCTTTACAAGGGGAAGCTAACTATGAGGACTTACCTAAGATTTTCATTGATGATGTCTAGGCTCTATTCCTTATGACTAAGGGTCTTTCGAATGTCTCCTTTAAGTTAGAACTTTTTCCTTATGAGTAATTTGAGAGTATTCTAGTAATACCATACCCAATGCCCGAGGTTGCTTCCTCTGAGCTCTTGCAAAAGGTAAATTAAATTCCACTACAAAGTGTCCATATTTGTGAAACCACTCACATCTAAAAGGCACACTTTCATAATCAAGAGTTAATTGATAGTGGTCTTAACCCTCTAAATAACCAATGCCCTTGCTAGGCTTCTGTTTGTGTTTGGACGCACTAGTATTTCGACCATCTCAAAGTATTCAATATCTCATAAATATTCAATCATCGTCATAATATGAACTAAGGGAATTCCCCATTTGACATGGCCAACGAGTATCGTCTCGCATTCATGTTTTGCATCCCGGGCTGGGTTACAGAGAATGTTATCTTAAATCTCCACAGAAAACTGTCTGCGAAATAAACTTTTCGTTACCGTCATACACTCGATTAATGCCTCCAGCATTCTTAATGTTAGGGCCACTCTATTACAGATTTACCAGATCCAAATCTTGGTACATTGCAAGCGGAATATAAAAGGTTTTATTAAAGCTCGTGGGAAGCAGGCTATCTCTATCGTTCACCTTCATCTCCCGCTACGATCCACCTCGAGTACCATCAGTGGCTAAACCCCGAAACAACCCTCCCAGAAAGTCCAGTATGTGTGCAGCGGACGCGACCCTTCCTTTCTTCTCTTTGTTGAACCGGCTGAATTAAGATGTTGCCCAGCTTCATTACCCCTCATTTCGATCTGCTGAATAATCCACTGCTTCGTCCTGGAATGTTACCATTCACGTCTGGACAACTCACCTCCCCTTCTTGTCAAACAGATTCATAATTCTGCTGACCAAACCCCTGCAGCAGTATTTTGCTCATCTTGATATCATTAAATCTCAATATCTTCAACTTCAAAGATCGTTCTCTCCCTGTGATGAACAAGTAAGTTGTCTAAAGCCAGAAACCCTCGTCTGCTGCTCCGGAATCGGACCATTCATTTCACGGACGCGCCACTTCTTTACTTGCAGTTTCAGCAAACACAGAGTAGTTAGAAACCCTTGAATACCTCCATTAGCTGCGACTCCCTATTGAAAGCTTCAAAAATAAGCAAAAAATAGCCCGTCCGTGCAACACTCGAGATGATTTCAAATGGAGAAAATGCACCCTTCCCTTATATACCAGGATTTATATATTATAAGCACCAAAATAAGCTCCGACATAAGCTATTTCTTTAACCAGAAAAGAAGGCATCCGAGTTCTTGAATTCACAATGTCCCTACGTCAAACCCTAGAACCTTGTTTTCACATTTGCGTTTCTTCTCTAAACTTCGCGGCAGCGTACCGCTAGGAACCACGTGGGAGGGCTGTGTTAGCTAATGTATACCCTAACTCTTTTAATAAAATTTTATTTTCTACTGACCCAGGCCTTCGATTATTGCAAGGCTTGAAATTCGACCACCTTGGTAGCAGGAAGTTCTCAGCCGTTAACAACGATAACGGCAGAACATAGGGCCTATAGCTCAGTGGTAGAGCATTTGACTGCAGATCAAGAGGTCACCGGTTCGAACCCGGTTGGGCCCTAATCCCTTTTGAGTTTGAATGCCCGTTTCTGAATGTTAATTTGAACTTGTAAATGTTTTTAAGAACTTTTAAGACCTGCAGGTTCTAAAGGAGCTGTGGAGAGTTTTACTGCAGATCAAGAGGTCACCGGTTCGGCCCTCTTTTGTTTTGAATTTGGCGATGCGCGTTTCTGGACGTTAATTTAAATAGCTAAATGTTTTAAAAACTGTTAGGACCTGCAGGTTCTAAAGGAGCCGTTGAGAGTTTTACTGCAGATCAAGAGGTCACCGGTTCGGCCCTCTTCTGTTTTGAATTTGGCGATGCACGTTTCTGGACGTTAATTTAAATAGCTAAATGTTTTAAAAACTGTTAGGACCTGCAGGTTCTAAAGGAGCCGTGGAGAGTTTTACTGCAGATCAAGAGGTCACCGGTTCGGCTCTCTTCTGTTTTGAATTTGGCGATGCGAGTTTCTGGATGTTAATTTAAATAGCTAAATGTTCTAAAAACTGTTAGGACCTGCAGGTTTTAAAGAAGCCGTGGAGAGTTTTACTGCAGATCAAGAGGTCACCGGTTCGGCCCTCTTCTGTTTTGAATTTGGCGAAGCGCGTTTCTGGATGTTAATATAAATAGCTAAATCATTTAAAAATTGTTAAAACCTGCAGGTTCTAATGGAGCCGTGGAGCATTTGACTGCAGATCAAGGGTTCACCGGTTCGAACCCGGTTGGGCCCTCTTCTATTTTGAGTTTGGCGACGCAAGTTTCTGGATGTTAATTTAAACACCTAAATCTTTTAAAAACCGTTAGAACCCGGTTGAGTCCTCTTTAATTTTGAGTTTGCAATGCGCGTTTCTGCATGTTAAATTAACTGCAAAGTATTTTTATAACTGTTACAAACTGCAAGTACTAAGAACAAGGTTCTCCTGTTTTGGACAACAATTGAGTAGTCAGTGCCATCCTGTATAATGAACTTCACTGTGCAATGACGTGGCCGTGATCGGTTTCAGCCAGCATGGCCACATAGCATTTTAAGTAAAGGGCAGTCAGGGGGTGGTCGCTCAGATGCAGAGTGCAGTTGTTATGCCACGTCCAGGGATCCCAGTTGCTACAGCGGGTCGCTGCAAGCTGAGAACTCGGACAAGGGTTCTTCTAAGGTAGAAATCACTTGGTCTCTCTGGTTTGCTCTCACAGACCCTCTAGATGTGATTTTGGTATAGATTTGCCATAACTTTAGGTCATTGTATATTTTTCCGTGTATTTTTTCATTCGTGGGGGTGGATGTATTGTTAGGCATTCTGGTAAATCTACCAATATTACTACATGCTGGGTATAAAGAGTTAGGTTTTTGCCTTTGGCATTGGATGGTTTCACACTACTCTGATATCCGTCCTTGGACGTGGGATTAAACTTGGGTTACTCATTGTTGGCTCTCATTCATACTCTCCCTTTAGAATGCCCATACTTTTCCTCGATGACATTCTCTCCCTTTTCAAATCGGAAATCTTTTGATTCTTTGTATTGCTATATACATTCTTATTTGCATTTTTTTTGGACTCACATGATATCTCCTTTCCGACGTCTTAATGTCTATTTGGACTAAAATTCTCACACTTGTATGTCCTTAACATAACCAGGGGAAGGATCTTGTCTGCGTCCAAAAGATTTCTACCCACTCTGGCAACGTTGGGTTATTTTTTAATCATTTCCAGGCCTTGCAAGGCATTTGGTTTCCGGATTTGTAACAGGTGGTGGACTTGTTTGGGGTGTTGTTGTTGCTGTTGTTGTGAAGGAGTATAGATATGGTCACTTGGCCATTGTCTCTGGTTGGTTTTTGTATCTCTTGGTGGCTTAGCTAAAGGCGCTGGTGCAGTGTGGGGTATTGGTTTATCTGGTGCCGGATCTTATTTTCTCTGCGGTTTTTTAATTTTTTGTCAATGGTTGTTTGGATCATTATCTTTTGAGATGACTTGGGTCTGCCTCACGCATTATTCTCTGTCACACATCTTTTGACACCCTGAAGATTGGAGATTTCGTGGTGATAATACAGATCGGGCATTCCATTTTATATTTCCATTCATCTGTATCATTCCCTTTTTGGACGTGTTTCGACGATGGTATATCTCTTTTTGCAGGATGTGGGTTTATGCTCCACAAGTTCTTTCTGATTTCGGGTCTGGTGGTTTGTGGATCCTAAGACATTCCTGGCGAGGATTTTCTGCAGGATTCACCTATTTTTGACATACCACTCTAACGGGGTTTAAAGGTCATTTTTAATTCTCTTCTCTCAATATTCGCTCCCATCACATCTTGGATGCTTGTGACACTATGGATCTGCTGGCGTCGAACACATCAGCGCATGAGGCATATCTTTGTGCCACGCTGGACACTGAATCAAACTATCGCCATTTTTCTGAGTCGGAGCGAAGGGGGGTGTCATGCCCCCAAGCCTATGGTGGTCTTTCAACCGTGTTGGCGAGGTGCGGCACTACCAACCGTTTTATTTTCACCAATACTTACGATTGTAGACTACGCCTTAACAATCCATACTTAGTTTTATTTTCGTTACCAAGTATTATTAATGTGCCTTTAAACCAATGAACACCTATACACATTCATTATCAATAGCATTATACAAGAAAAATGCACAACAGTATAAAGGGAGGGGCAACTCCCTGCAATATGAGTCTGCCCGATATCAATATATTATACAATCTTCGATTTTACAATGCACAAGTTAAATCTTGGGAAACCCCAAATTTACACTTAGCCAAATATACAACTTCGGCAAAATCGGTTGCTCAGCTCGTCGACACCTCCGCACGGTTGCTGCACGACTAACCAATCCTTCGTTCACCCCGTCGCACCGTCGTGCCGTTTGCCCAACTCGAGCGCACCTCCAAGTCACCACACACGGGCGCCTCCAATCGAGACACACCTCCGTTCACAAACCAACACTTCAACAAGTCTTCGTGCACACTTGCACGATGGGCGGACGCTCACCCGAGTCGCCAAGACACCCATGCCAAGTCATCGCACAAATCGGGCGCCACACGTTCACCGTGCACGCCTCACCCAACCACCGGTCGCACCTTCGCCCGCACCTTCGTTCACAACAAGTCCAACGCTTCTTCGTGCACGACCGCCCAAGAACGGGCGCATAAGATCTGCGCCTTTCCTCCTTGCCTTATGCGGACTTAGACCTGCGCTCCTCTCACTTGTGCGAAGATGTCAAGGTCGAATGTGATGTCTCCAAGTGCTCCAAAGCACTACAATATATAGCCATCGCAATAGTGGGTGGGGCTGCCCAGCTGACCGCCCACACACCCCATACATGCACCCGTTCGAACGCTTGTAAAGTCGGCCTCACCCTTCCACCGTAGGTCGGCCATCCCCCATCACAAATGCTCCATACATGGGTATAAACCAACGCCCACACTTAGTCGTTCACCAAGTGTCGTTGCATAACATCGCTAGGTTGCAACCGCAACTCGCATAACCGGTCATCGCACCATCGTGCACGACCACTCGTCGCACAACCGCGTTGGCCCGAGGACCTTACATCCTCCTCCACCTGAAATCGTTGTCGTCCTCGACAACATACCATCCTGGTAACCATCCACCAAGATCACCCATGATGTCAACTCCTCCACATACTGCAATCATCACTGCAACATATGTAGAACTACCATCTCCACCATGTCTCACCTCGGCAACCGTCCGTCACCAAGATAACCATACCAAGGTATGCACCCATCGGTATGTTTTACATTGGAAGTCATCTCAATCCATGATCATCAACCACCATGTCACAATCTCCACATGCTGCTCCATCGTGGAAGGCTGGCCCCTCCATCTCAAGCTACATGCCCACTGCAACATATCGTGTCGACTTCATCATGTGTTGTCCTCATGTGAACCGCTGCCATGATACTCCAACATAATGCTAACACATCTCTGTACACTTTTGTACCCCATGTCTGAACTAGTCGGGTGATCAGTCCAACTCCCGCTCAAACCATGAGAGTGAACATCCTCATGCCACCATCAATCGTTTCTCAAAACACCCTGCCACATCCTAAACTCGATCAAGAATCCATCCATATAAGTAAACCATGCTCAGGTCCATGAAGTAGCCCTCATCTCATCTGGAACATGATGTCAATGATGTTTGGTGCGAATGTGCTGCATGAAATCAGCCACATCTATCCCAACATCATCCATGTGTGTGCCTCCTCAATATGAAGAGACCATCTCATCAAACTCCAACTCTTGGTGTGCCACATCCAAGTCCATGAAGCAACCTCCATCATATCTGCAATGTGTCATCCCTCAAGTCTGCCATAGAAACAAATATACACCTGTCTCATCTATCCATGTGTTGCCCATGATCATAGATCAATCAGCGCCCATGTGTCAAAAGTGATTGAGTCTCAGCTCAACCCATGCCGAAGTGTTGCCACTAAGGCATCATCATCATCGTAACTCCATCACTCTAAAGTGCCTCATATCGATCCTCCACATCAAGTCACTCTTTCAAGCCATTCCCATACATGTACTTGAAAGTATGCACCCCATCCTGCATCAAAGTCTCTGACCTCAGCACCTCAATGCATCAGATCCTCCAAGTCCACCATATATGAAGTCCCCAAAAGTCACAACAATCTCATGTCATCATGAGCTCCATAAGTCATCCCCAACCAACATCTCAACAAGCATACAAGTCTCGGCCCAAAGGTCTCTACAAGATGCCTCAGCTCTCCATGTAGTAGGAATGCTCCATAGTCTACTCACAACTCCATCCAAGTCCATGGCCTTGTTGTACAAGAGTGCACAACCTCTCCATTCACTCATAACCAAAACATCTCCATGTCACACTAGCAAATCCACCTACACAACATCCATGCCTTGGCACTCCTCATTGAATGCCCATAAGTGACACCTCTACAAGTGCTCTTGCATCATGTACCTGCATAAGACTACCATACTCCATGTCTCCAGCCTAATGTCCATGACTAAGTTGCCCATATAGTCCAACCAAGTAGACCCATCACAACAATCGGTCATCCTCATCCAAGTCTGCAATCTTCGGTCTAGTGAACTCGGTCACCCAACCATATCATCATCACATGAGTCTCTCCATCATATCTCCCTCACTAAAGGTTCCACCAAGGCTTGCTTCTTGGTCTCAGCCATGAGAAGTCCACCCAAGTATCATCATACCTCAAGTGTGTGCCCTCCTCAATCTATCCATAAGTCATGCTAGGCACTTAGCCAATGTGACAAAAGCATGACCCATTCTTCCACAATGATCATCATGTTCCTCCCTTGTCACGGCCCTTTGTACATCCTATCATAAGGTCACAAACAACCCCAACAAGTCCTGCAACAGTAAACAATCCTTGCTTCTCCATACAAGGTCTCATCGTAGACATCCATGGTAAGATCTTCTCTAGCATTGGCAAACTGACTTTGCTCTTACTTGCGTACGGTTCATCTCCCAAATGCTCAAGTGAAACACAAGTATCAATAATAGTTACATCATCCTCATGAGTCTCCTCCATGTGAGTATCCTCATCCATCCATGTCTGCAAATTGCACGATCCTGGTCCAACTTGATCAACCTCAAGTTCATCCTCCACCATTGTCACATTTGCAACATCCTCAATCATCACAACTTCCTCTTCCTTGTCAGCACAATCTGCAACTTCATCTTGCTCCATTGTCCAATTAAGTTGAAGAATTTCGTCTTCAACATTCTTTTCCAAGACTTCAAGTTCCTTTCGAATCTAAGGATTCTCTTCTTTCATCCACTTCAACCTGTTTAAGGTAAGCAAGAGCTTCCCTTCGCATTGTTCTAAACCTGCCATGTCTTACCATTTAGCTTGGCCCAAGCACTAAGATTCACCTCTGCCAAACCTATTTCACCCTTCACTAGCTTCACCAGGTTCCGTACAACTATGAACCAGCTCTTGTTCCACTTGTATGTGAAAACCAGCTTCCTTCACTTCCAAGTACCTGCTTCCACTATCATCAACTGTCAAGCTTCTTCAACCCTAGATCAGCTTCAATACCATATGTACTTCGTAACAAGCAACCCTGCTCTGATACCAACTTTCATGCCCCCAAGCCAGCGGTAGTCTTTCAACCGCCCTTGGTGAGGTGCGGCACCACCGAACACTTTCTTTTCACCAATACTTATGTTCATGGACTACGCCTAACCACTTATCCTTCTTAGTTTATATTTCGTAACCAAGTAATTACTAATGTTCATTTATACCAATCAACACCCACACACATTCATTATCAACAACAATTATACAAGAGAACACAATTGCACAGTATAAAGTGAGGGGAAACTCCCTGAACAGTGAGTCTGCTCGACATATATATTATACAATATTTCAATATTATAAAGCTTTACAAGTATACTTGGAAACACCAATTTTCATACTTAGTCAAATTTTACAGCATCTCACACCTCCGTGTGATAACCAAGATTTCCTTGCCCAAGTTGGGCGAGTGCGCCCTCACACAAGCTGCCTTCCGCACTTCACAACCGAACCTTGTTCTTCTTCACAATGGGTGGGTGACCTCACCTTAGTCACCCATGCACACCTTCGCACAACCAGTGGGTGACCTCACCCAAGAACGCCTTTGAATGATGGGGAGGCGCTCCCTCACACAAGCCGCCACCCACACCCAACAACCAACGCCTTCACCCAAGTCCTATCACACTGTTTACTCCTACACGATGGGCGGGCGACTCACCCAAGTCTCCACCCATGACTTCACCTAAACATCGGGCAGCTTCTCTTGCGCCCTTAATCGGTATGTCGGGCGACCTTCTACACACGCCTTCACCTGATACAAGTCTTATGCAATATCACTGTGTGGCCTCACCTAAGGTTGGGTGCATAAAGCTGCACCTAACTATTGCTACGGCTTCACCTTACTTGCACCTTTCCTTCATATGAGATGATAGCTTGAATTGTTTGATGCCCAAATTCCTCCAATTCTCATATAATATATATGCTATGTGGAGTGATCGTACCATCCTTTGGCCAACCTTCGTTTCATGGTAACCAACGCCCTTCTGTCACTAATTCACTTGGTCAGCCCATCAACCAATGCCCGAACAACAATCTTTCAAACGTCGGCTTGCCAAGGGTGAATGCCCATGTTGTCCACCATATAAGCATATGACTCACTCCTCACTTGCACGCATGCTCCAAGTGTTCACTCGGTCATCTTTCGTTAGCTCATGCACTCAACCTTTGCACTTTGCAGCGACAGACAAGTCAAGAACCGCTGGTACTGACACATGCGCTCATGCACTCGTCGTCACACATAACCGACCATCCATCTTCGAGTCGTCTTTAACCAAACATACTAACCTGAGTCACCTTTTGTCGTGACTACACACCTTTAACTGCAACTGTTGGTTTTTTGACTCTATGGGGAGCTCACCAGCTCGAGGCCCTGATATCCTCCATGACTCTGAAAATTTTGTCATCCTCAACAACACCATCTCAGCAACCTCCATCACTAAGGCATATCCATATATCTCGACACCCAGATAGCTCCACTCATGACTTGCTCCATGCTCCAATCTCACCAAACTCTGTAAGAAAATCATGTGCTGGATCCCACCATGATGGTGATTATTTGGGTAACTAATCCAACTGTAACATCACCTCCACAAGAAAACATGCTCCTCACATCATCATGACTATCTTCATGTCATTTTGTTAATCGTGTTCATCTCTCCTCAAGGGTCTGCTCATAAGTCATAGAGAGGACTCATTACCATGAGGAGAAGACAATGAGCCTCATCCCCATGTCAATCTAGAAAGAGGGAGGGGATTGGTAAGCCAATGGCTCTCCATTCTCCTTCTCTAATAGTTCAATCCATCTATTTAGATATTCCTCTTCTAGCCTCTGCATGTATGCTTCCCTACTCTCCTCCTGAGTCTTTGGTCTAGCAACCCTGTTTCCTTCCAATGCTTTTAGCTTTCCTATCAAATCCATGATACTATTAGGAAAAGCTATCACAACATGTGTCTACTCCATGAGTTTTGTCTCTAAAGTGGAAAACCTCGCATAGAGTTCTTCATCTCACTTGATTTCCTCCACATTCATTGTTGTTAATTTACACGCATATATCATAGCTGCTACGGCCGGTACCCCCAAAAGGTTCATCATCTTGTCCATCATAAATGTACAACTTCTTCATATGTGGAACCATCATAACCTCATATTGCTTCAAAACTTCCATACCCAACACTCCTTCATAATCATCCATCCACACAATCGTGAAGTCAGTCTTCCCAAACCACTCACCAATATTCAAATCCACATTCTCCATGATACCATTGACTTTATCTCATGGATAGTTCACTTCTTTAAGATGAGCTTGGGTTGGTGAGAACTTCAACACAACTTTCCTCGTAGATTCCTCCCTGATGAAGTTATGAGTTCCACCACTATCCACCATAGTGAGTAAAGTGCCTTGCCCAACCTTCATGCTAACATACTCCAATTGTTTCCTCTTAGGATCGCGCCTTGGGACAACCTTCGTGGCTACTGTAGGTCCAAAAATCTACATCACCCCAATCATTGGTTCCTCCTTTTTCTTCTTTGCATTAGCTTATGTTGTTATTGCCACCATCAGTCTAGAAGGACAATTCTTCACCGTGTGGTTCTCTCTGCACAACCAAAATTTTAGAGGCTTTCTTAGGTCCTTATAATAACAATGTATTCCCTTCTTAGCATTTTCATTGTATCCCCTTATTGTTATATTTGTGCCCATGTTGTCCCGATATTGTTATTATCATGCCCCATAAAAGCCCACTATTGTTATTGTTGTGTCCTTACATTATTATTGTTATGTCGGCTCTAATTATATTGTGACCCCTTAGACTCCTATATATAGGAAGGAGGTCTTTTCATTTTTATCTTCTAAGAATTGTTCATTTGTGTAATGTAAAGAAGGTTTCCCCCTCGAAGAGGCTGATTTTAAAGTCGTTTATATATCTTTTCTTCTATTTTGTGAGCTAGTTGTCTAACATTTGGTATGAGAGCTTTGGATTCTAGGGTTTCACTACTCCAAACAGATCATTTGGGAATTTTCACTATATCATTTGTTATACGATGTTTCAAAAGATAAATCTAAAACCCATTTGAGAACAAACCGTGATGAACCTCGGGTCTGAATTTCATATATGTTCTCGTTATATTTTAGGAGATATGATCCAAGGAAGTTAGGGTTTTTGCAAGCTCCCGAATTACATCCCAAACAGGTGACCTTGGAAACATTTTCATCACTTTCTCTCTGAGCATCAAATTGAAATTTCATAAAAAGTTATAGAAATAAGACGAATTGTAGTTTGCTTTGTATTGTTTCTAGGTTCGAAGGTCAAAAAAGTGACATGTGGAAGATTGTACAAGTTCGCTCTACTGAACCAGTCTATAATCAGGTCATTATGGGCGATTTGGCATAACTCTTACTTGAAGAATCCAATATTGGTCATACTAGTGGCACTAGAAATAGGACTCAGACGAATACCACAGGACCCAATTTCAAACCTTGATGGTCTGAAATTACAAGGATATAATAGATTCAATATCGAGCTCCTACAAAGCGAAAAAAGGTGTGTAGTTTTTGTTTTTTAATTTGCATAAGTTTGGTTTTAAAAATTAGTTTGAAGTGATTCAAAGGGCGTAGTAAGGCATAATTATCATTAATTGATTTGTCGAAGAAAGAAAATGGAAACACATAGTAAGCAACCTGAAAACTCTACCATGACTCATGAAGAAGAGGAAGAAATGCAACATGATATATCAAAATTATGAGACCAAGTGCAATAATTCTCACTTTGACAAAAAGTAATGGAAGCTGATATGGATGGCATGGAAGCCAAGATGGATGGTATAGAAGAAAAACTTAAAGGAAACATGGAAGATTTGAACATAGATTTGATAAAGTTGTTACAAGAAATGCTTAGTAGTGGCAAAAGGGTAGTAAATGAAACTCATGGTGAGAACAAAAGAAATGTTAATCATGATTTCATAGACTCTAATGTTAGATTGAAGACTCACAATGTTCCAAAGATTGATATGAGGAAGTTTGATGGAAAGGATCCTGTAACATGGATACTATAGATGGAGCAATATTTCGATCTCCATAATGTGCAAAACACACAAAAGTTACGCATTACAACTTTATGTTTGGAACCCAATAAGTTTGTATGGTATCAATGACTTTTCTCTCGTAAAATAATTGTCACTTGGGCAACTTTTAGGGAAGAAATAATAGAACATTATGAGGATATAAAAAGCAACACATTTTTTAGCCAATTGATAAATCTCAAACAAAAGGGTTCAATGACACAGTACATCGAGGACTTCCAAAAATTGAATATAAGAGTAAAAGATACTCCATAGGAGCATAGGATTGATGTGTTCATATGGCCTTTAAAGGATAAAATCCAACATGACGTTTACCTTTGGGAACCTGTTTCATTGGAGAAGGCATTCAGGTTGGCAAGAAAAATTGAAAGAAAATTATGGCAACAAGGAAGCCTACCACTCAGAATTATAAATATGGAAGTGTTTTTGCCCCTATATTTCCACAACCTACAAGGTTGACACCACAATATTTGGAAGAAAAAAGAGCAAAAGCAATTTGTTACAATTGTGATAGAAAATACACTAAAGGTCATAAGCATGCTGAGAATAAATTGTTTTACATAGATTGTGAAGAGAAGGAAGAAAATGAACAAGAAATATCAAAAGAAGAGGATATTGTAGGAATTTATAGGGTAAGTTCCTCAGATAGAACACCAAAGGACACTACTCACAAATAGATCGTAGATTAGTACACCAGTATTCTTAACGTGGTTAAAACCCTCAAAGAGGGAAATATTCCATGACCTGAGGCAACACAACCAATTTAGGTAATTTATTAATGTAAAAGAAATAAAATTTACGTAAGATTTTGTTGTGAACGGTCACCTTACAGATGACCCTCCATGCTCTTTAAATAGAGATCATGGACTAATCGGGTGTTAAGCCATGGATCAAGTGTCAGCAATACCGAGGAGAGAATGAACAGTGAGATCACTTCATGTCTAGAACATATCATGACTGTTGGATTGTAAGTTACAAAAAGTACATACTAAAGAAACACACTTTACCTAACTATACACTAGACCAAGTCATACCTAACTATTTCCTATGTGTCGAAATATCCTAACAGATATACACCAGGAAAAACCCTGGATAAAGAATAAATGAATTTGACCATATATTGTAATGCATTAGCAAGAATTACCACTCCTCAAACTCTCAATATAGAAATACATATCAAGAAAAAAAAATGTAATAGTGTTAATTGAATCGGGCAATACCCATAATTCTATTCATTGTAAGATAGCCAAGGAATTGAATTGCTTCCTATATTCAGCACCAGAGTTTCAAGTGATGGTTGCAAATGGAGGAACCATAAATTTCTCTAGAAAGTGCCATAATATCAAGCTACCATGGGAGAATATGTATTGAATAGTCCAATGATTTCCATTCTAATAGGTGGTGTTGATGTTGTACTAGGATTCCAATGGCTACACTCTTTGGGTACGATAGGTTTTAATTTTCAAGACCTTTTCTTGAAATTCTTTTTTGGAAGGAAAGGAACTTGATTTAAGAGGTATCGCATGGAAACTATGAAAGATAGTAAGCCCTAATGACATGAAAAAGCTTCTAAAGAAAAAACAACAAGGTGTAATTTCACAACTATGTTCGCTAGAGGTTCCTAGATTGAAATCATTTATTTCTCGATATCTCCAAAAGGACTTGGACAATCATTCCAAGGTATTTGAGACTCCCAAAGACATTCCACCTATTCATGATAATGATCATGCTATTCATTTAATTCCAAGAAGTGTTCTTCCAAACATCAGGCCTTACAGATATCCCTATGCCCAAAAGAGTGAAATTGAATGTATGATTGCAGAAATGCTAAAGGCTGGTATAAATAAACCTAGTCAAAGTTCTTTCTCTGCTCTAGTAGTATTGGTGCACAAGAAGGATGGATCATGGTGCGTGTGTCCAGATTATAGGGAGCTCAACAAGCTCACTATTAAAGATAAATTTCCCATTCATGTCATTGATTAATTATTAGTTGAATTGGGTCAATTTACTTCACCAAGTTGGACCCTTGTTCAGGATATCATAAAATCATAATGAAGATTGAAGACATTCTAAAAACAACATTTAGGAATCATGAGGGTCATTATGAATTTTTGGTCATGCCTTTTGGCCTTACTAATGCACCTTCTACATTTCAAGTTTTTTATGAATTCCATTTCCAAACCCTTCCTTAGAAAATTTATGTTAGTATTTTTTGATGATATACTAATCTACAACAAGTCTTGGAAGGATCATGTTCAACATGTTGACAAGGTGCTCAAACTATTGTAGGAGAAACAATTATATGCAAAATCGTCCAAATAATTATTTGGAGTACAAGAGGTGGAATATTTGGGTCATATTGTATCTCATGAAGGTGTTAAGGTAGACCCTAGCAAAATTAAAGCCATTAAGGAACCGAAAATCCCCACATCCATAAAGCATCTACAAGGATTTCTTGGGTTGAGAGGGTATTACCACAAGTTTGTTAAGAATTATGGGAGAATAACATCACCCCTAACAAAATTATTGAAGAAAGATGCATGACTCAAGAAGAAACAAATGCCTTTGAACATCTTAAAGGGGCAATGTGAAAAGCACCAGCCTTAGCTACATCAAATTTCACAAAAACCTTTATTGTGGAATGTGATGCCTCAGGAAATGGAATTGGTGTTGTTTTAATGCAAGAAGAGAGACCCATTTCTGTTGAAATTCATCCAATCAAAGGAAACTATTTACACAAATCTTTTTATGAGAAGGAAATGTTGGCAATACTACATGCACTTAAGAAATGAAAATCTTACCTAATGGGAAGACACTTCAAGGTAAAAACGGATCATGATAATCTTAAATACTTTTTAGAACAAAGGTTGTCTTCAGAAGAGCAACAAAAATGGGCTACAAAGATGTTGGGTTATGACTTTGAAATCATCTACAAAAAATTGAAGCAAAATGTTGTTGCAGATGTCCTCTCAAGAAACGATGAGGATGTGGAAGCATTGCTTTTTGCCATTCCTATTATCCAACCTGATTGGATAAATGAAGAAAGGGATGAATGGAAGAATGACGAAGAAGTGTGGGAAATCATTCAAAAGTTACAACAAAATCCCAGTACATCTGATACATTTAGTAGGAAAAATGATTCATTATGGTATGAAGATCACTTATACCTTTATAAGGATTCCAAATTGAAACAAAAGTTTCTTATGGAATTTCACAGAGAGGTCACTCAATATTTTTAAAAATCTATCACAAGGTTAAGAAGGAATATTTTTGGGATGGCCTTAAATATGATATTCAAAATTTTGTGGCAGAATTTTTAGTTTTCCAACAAAATAAAGTTGAAAAAATTAAGACCCTGGGTCTATTACAACCTTTATCCCTTCCAAGTCAATGTTGGGAGGAGGTTTCAATGGATTTTATCACAGGTTTATCCAAGTCCAAAGGAAAGAGTGTCATCATGGTGGTAGTTGAATATAGAATTACCAAGTATGCACACTTTTGCGTATTATCTCATCCATTTAAATCCATTATAGTTACTATTGTATTTATGGAAACAATTCAAAAGCTACATGGAAACCCAAATATTATCGTAAGCAACAGAGATCCCATTTTCACTAGAAAGTTTTGGACAAAATTATTTTCTTGTCTCGGTATTCAGTTAGCTTATATCTTATCTTATCATTGTCAATCTGATAGGCGAACTGAGATAGTAAACAAATGTTTGGAAGGATATATTCGTTGCTTTGTATCTGATAAATAGACACAATGGATCAAATGGTTGCCTCTGGCTGAATGGTGGTATAACAATTCCTCCATACTACAGCAGAAATTACCCCATTTGTGGAACTTTATGGATATCATCCACCATCCATCACATCATATTTAAGAGAAAATTCTAATGTTCAAGGAGTGGAAGATCACATCGTGCATCAAGAACAATTTCTCAAACTCTTAAGGGATAACTTGAATTTGGTATGAAATAGAATGAAACAATAGGAATATCAACATCATAGTGAAAGAATTTTTGATGTAGGTGACTGGGTATTTCTACGGCTACAACCATATACCCAAATGTCCACCGAGCAAGCTAAGAAGGATAATAAATTATCACCAAAGTATTATGGTCCATACAAGGCATTGCAAAAGATTATTAAGATGACATACAAATTGGAGCTTTTTGTAGCTTCCCGAGTGCACCCAATTTTCCATGTTTCATGCTTAACTAAGGTTATAGGTGACAAGCTCCCAGTTCAAACAATATTTCCAGAACATGACGAGGAAGGAAAAATCATTGTAGAATTGAGGCTTCTGTGATCAGTCATATTTATAAGAAGAGCTTCAGCGTAAATCACATGAAAAAGACTTTTGTCGACGCGTTTCGAACCAACCAGTGTGGTTCATCGTCAGGACGAGTTGAAGAATCATATCTGGCATAGCATGTTAAATAGACTGTGCAGAGACTCCAACGGCTACATAACGGCTAATTGACAGCTACTCTGGAATCTATGGTTAGGTTAAACTTATATTAATAAAAATATTATTTTTATTTTATAAGGTTATTAAAATTGTATAAATAAAATAAAAATGATTTATTTAATAATATCCATTTATAGTCAAATTAATAAAGGTAATCGGTTGTTAGGATAGAAGAAAATATATAATTTTAATGGTAAGTTTCAAGCTTTAAGTTACCCATTTGTTAATTTATTTACTAAATATAAATAAGTTTGTTAAGGTAAAACTAGAGAGTAAATAATCTTGAAGGCATAATTAAAAGCTAAGTTAATTTGTATTTGAATTTATTAATTATCCTCAGAAAGTTTGATATTCCCTCAACTTTTAGGCCCCTCAAAACCATTTGTCAGTCCCTTCGGTCGGTGAAAGATCCTATTAACCCTAAGGACATGAAGAGTGTGTATTTGATTCCTTGCTCATGTGGGACGCCCTATATAGGAGAAACATGGCGCTCCATTCAGCAAAGAATCTGCGAGCATGCAGCGGACCTGAGGCATGGGAGAGCAAAGTCTTCGGCCTTAGCAGAGCATGTGGACAAAACTAGGCATCATGTCTGTATTGAGGAGGCCAAGGTTATTGCCAAGGTGGCTCAGTTCCATCATCGTAAGTTAAGGGAAGCTATAGAAATTGAAAAGAGGCCTAACAATCTCAACAGAGATGATGGCTGGAAGGTAAGTAGGTGTTGGATCCCC